>OY740766.1:36530147-36649037 GCA_963513935.1 Aphrophora alni
ATATACAAAACCCAACTTATTATAGACCTATATCATTTTTCTGGAAAAGATTCATAGAATTTTTGGAAGCAAAAATTTTGAGTTAGTAAGTCAGGGATCAAAATAACTTGCAGTAAAAAAAAAGTGGAAACTCCAAACAAGTGCCAATGACCACCATTTAGCCAAATTTTCTCATTTTTTAAGATAAATAAAAGTTTTTGAAATTTATTTGTGAGTAAAAATTGTTAAAGATATAATTATTTTAATGAAAAAATGAAACGTAAGTGAAAATTTAGGCTCATTTTGTAAAAATACTAAAAATAGTAATATTATCCAAAATAAAACTTTTTATATACTATTTTTCTTAGAGAGATACATACAATAATTCATCTGTGTAAAGAAAAAATTTAGGAAGTAAAAATTGTGGAGTTAGTATCAAATAATATGCAGTAAAAAAAAGAGGAAACTCCAAAGAATGCACATGACCAGCATATAACCAAATTTTTCTAATTTTTAAAGATATAAAAAAGTTTTGGAATTTATTTGTGAGTAAAAATCGTTAAAAAAATACATCATTTTTGAAAAATATTTTTTTATAAAAAAACTGAAATTTAGGTGAAGTTATGTTTATTTTGAAAATTTTACCAAAAATTGTAATATTATTCAACCACAAGTTGTTATTTACCATTTTTCTTATAAAGATACATACAATTCATCTGTCCAATTGTTTCTAAATCGATATTTTATTAATTTCCATTTTAAACTGTGACTAATTATATATTTTTTAAGTTAATTATAATTTGTATCTTCAATTATGTCTTGTTTGTTGTTTTTTCTTTCCTTTTATATTTTATGTTTTATTTTGAAGAGGTTACCTGATGGTCCTAACCTCACCCCAAAAAGTTTTAAAACTTGCATCCATTAAATAAGCTCCAGCAAAGGTAAACAAAAATTCCATCGAGCTATAGACAAGGAAGATCTCCTAGTATGACATGCAAGACGCATGTAAGTAATTTTTCCTAACTTTATCCAAACTTGTTGGAATAAATATAATTTTATCTACAACTACATCTTAAAACTCTTTCGAAATCACTGTTCGAATTGTAACAATTTTCATTAACGTTCAACATGTCCATTACCGTACAGCTCTTTTTCATTGTGATACAAATTTTCAACCAATCAGAGCTCAAAACCGTCCAACAATAATCAATATAAAATCAAGATAATAACAACTAAAGTTCTGAAGTTGTTAAATCAGCTGATATTCATGTATCATATTGTTTGTTATTTCAAACCTAACTTAGATATCTAATGTTGAATTGTGTTGTGTGGAGTCGGTTCTTTATTTAAAAATAATTTAAAATGACTGAGAGTAGCCGTGACGAAGAAAATATGGCACTCCCTCTAAGTGAAGAGGCGAAAGGTTTTGGGATTCCGATTTCTTGGGGAACTAACGTTGGAAGAGCTAGTTAGTGGAATGAACCTGCCAAGCGTGCCAGGGCTGGTGTCTAAACGGCCCCTTAAACTTCAAACATAATCAAATGGTACAATCTTATTCGTCTATTAAAAAGTAAATCTGTAGATTATTCAGGGGAGCAAATTAAAACATTTATAAAATGAGCACAAGATGAGTTATTTTCATCTTACTTATAGCCAACTTACTGGCACAAAAGTAGGTTATGTAAAATTGACTTTTTGTTTACAATTTATACTTTCTACCAATTCAAACATAGTTAATAAATTATAAATTATACAATAGATTTCAAATCTCAACAGGTTTTGGAATCATGGAAGTACATCGAAGACTAAAAGGGATGAAGACATAAAGGACAAAAGAATCACTCATTTTAATCAATCAGTCTAATACCAAAAACTAAAAAGCTCAGATCATTTACTGTGACAGGAAAGTATTAAGACCAGTTTTTTTAATGAATTGTTAAAAGTTAAATACACCCAGCAACATTTTGGAATAAACAAAATAAGAAACACAGGAAACAAATAGCTGCTTACTTAAAATTTACACAGAGCTTATGGAGAAGTTCTGCAACCTTATTGGTTGATGCTGATTGTTTTGAAACGATACGGCGCGTGGAAATCATCCACAGTAGCAGAAAGCAACATTGATGAATCAGAACAAAACAAAATGGAAATTTAACCAACTGGTAAACTCCGTTTAAAACAACAAAATTGAATTAATTTGCAGGCGTGTTTCCAAATGTAGTTACTGGCTACTCTTCACAGTGGGATGCGGCTGACTGTGTCCCTCTGAGCTACACGTTCACAAGCGCAGAAGGACCATCGGTGCAAGAACTGTGTTACTATCGGAAATACGGCGGCTCCAAGATCTTTGCCAGCGAACCCCGGCAACAGAATAAGGCTCCGCCGAGAAGTGATCACCGGGTCCGGGAGGACGCCTCTGTTCAGGTGAAACTTCCCCCGGTTCTGCTAGAAGAGATTGCTATCCCGCTCCTCCCGGTAAATTCAAGATTTAAAAATATATAACTCACAGTACCAGGAGAACAACGCCATCCGCCCTGAGTTCAAACACGTCTTCGCCCGGTGACGATGGAAAAAGGTGCCTCCAGAGAGGGTCCAGGAGCTACAACATAAATTTCCCTAATGTAACGACCCAAGCTGCTCATGAGCGCAGGACATTTTCCATGGTGATACTTATATAGATGTTGTCCGTCCGGATTTGATGCAGATGTTCATGGCTCCAGGAGTGTTGCCACCAAAGCCTACCTTACATTTTGGTGCTCCCGACATCCTTATCGGAGACTAGGAGGAAAGGTTGGAGGAACAAGGAAGCGAACTACGATGCCAAACACGCTGGCGGAACAAGAAAATGAAGGTCTCGGGTTAAATATGACATTTATTTTTTTAATGGTAAAATTTTTTGTTTATTATTTGCAATAAACATTTAATAATTGCAACATTCAATACCTGTTACAAATCGTAAGAAATAGGCATAAGTGATTTGTCTAAGTAATTTTTCTTGAGTAGTTCTGTATATTTTCTTTGTGTTTATTAATAAGTTCTAGAATTGTTTAAGTTATTTGACCATTGTTAAATCTATAATCAGGTGGATTTCTTATTTTTGAATATTCTATACATTTCTTTATCGAAAGTACTCGCAGATAAAGTAATGTATGTAGCCGTTAACGTACTTGTTTGAAGTTCAAGATAATTCGATCCGGCTCGGGAGTTACTTCAAATCCTTAGCTATCATTATAGGATCGTTGTACACACTACTATTAAATATTATTAAATTCCACGCGAGTTGTTCTTTTTACGTTTTTAATATCTTCAATATTTATTGTAAAATTTTTAGCCTTATAAAAAAAAAAATTAAATTAAAAAAATTAAAAAAGAAGAAAGGAAGAAAAGAACATAAAATAAAGATCCCTAGCCCTCTAATAGCGTCATGGTCGGTAAAGAACAAGAGAGACCTAATAGAAAAGGTGTAGAGAAGGATCTAACCCAATACTACAAAACAAATGTGTGGATCCGGAGTAAATACAATACAAATTAAACATTAAAAAATAAAATAAAATAAAAACAAGACTATTCATGTAATCTGTTCACGCATTTAACATTGTCCTCATTGATATTGAATTCAAGATGGCGGTTAGGTTCGGACACACACTCTCTTATCAATTTTCTCACGCACAAAGATAAAAAAATGTGGGAAATCAATTTACGATAACAACGCTACATTAAAAACGATCTTATAATAACAACAGAGGATTTATTTAATTATATTCTCATTCTTATTATTTTAGTTTTGTTAGATCAGGTGAGACACCCATCGTTATACTTAAATGAGAGAGCAAAACTCCAATTGGAAATAATGTTTCTGACAGCGAAAAAGGTAAATGTTTTGTCAAATACAAATTTTATATAAATAAAACTATTAGACATGTAACTGAACAGATTAAAAATGTCTGAGCGCATGCGCGGCTCTATGTGACAGCTCTCCAGTGTCACTCAAATATTCAAAGCGACAGATCTACTGATCTACCACCATTATCCAACTGATTAAACGACTCTGTAATAAGACAACACAAACATATTAGTCCTATATTTTTAGAAAGGCTAGTCGTTAACCATCAAACCCTCTCCCCACTCTACCGCTTCCCCTTCTCTTCTTTCCTTTCATACGCGCCAAACACTTCATGTCTAACATTTCATCATTACCAAAAACTGTTACTGTATATTCTTTGCAATAAAACTTGCATACTAATTATAAGTTACGCTCGCATCAATTAATCAGACGAACCTTATAGACGAATCTTTTATTTAAATATTTTAATAAAACCTCTAATTGCTCCGCTCGTCAATGTAATTTAGCCAAAGCGGTTTTTATGGTAATTAACATAACCTCACTTCTTTATTGCTTTTCTGTTCTATATCAAAATTCGTATTTATTTTAAGCATGGTGGGCACGAATTTCCGATAATCTTTTAATTTTATGATCTATTTTTAACCCTAGTTGACAATTTTTTTAAAACATTTAATTTTACGACATTTATTTGAGAAATACCAAAGCCAATTTTTTTACGATAAGTAAACGCATTCGTGTTTTTTTCTTCTTTTTACTTAGAGGTTTATTTTTTTTTAATTGTAAATCTATCTAAACAACCTTATCTTTTGAGAAATCTATTTTTATCCTAAATCAATACCACTTATCATGCTTACTGAAATTAGAATGTTTGCTATTTTACTGGCACAAACTCGTAAACAGAATTGAAACGTACATGATCCCTGAGGAATCCCATCCAATCAAGTCACGTACTTAATAACAAGGCGTAACAATCTGTATCTGCGTTGACGTAAATTGTTCGTTCTCACTTTACAAAACCAGTTTGACAAATTCATAATTTTAGATCAATTGTTATCAATTTAACATACATGTTTGGTACCTGTCCTATTGGGAGCCTATTTTGATACTGTTGATTTTGTCAGAACAGTAAGGAACATATTTTTTATTAGTATTACACGTGTGAAGGCAACACAAAACAAAAACTTTACGTGGGTACAACGAAGAGGTATAAAAATTTTGTTAGTGTATGTACAGGGTGATCAGCATGAAAGAGGCCCGTAACTAATAAGGTATTAAAATTAGGTTATACATCTATGTAACAATGATTTAAATCCTATCAGCCATTGTTGTACACTATTTTGTGTTGACTAGCATGGATCAGCTGATTATAACTAATTACTTCAGCTTGATAATGTAATTGTTGATATTCAATTTCAGAACATCATTTTGCGCAGTTTTGGTTTCATTAATTGAATAGTGGATTTCAAAATTCGTACTACCGTACAAGAGCGGGTGTTTATTGACGAAAACTTTAACGAATATGGTTCTTACAAACAGTGCAGAGAATCAGTTCTAGTAGAATTTGGTAAAGAAGCTCCAGTGGAAAGTGTTATTCAAAAACTTATTAAGAAATTTCTGTAAACTGGTTCAGTAAAGGACAAAAACGTGAAGGGGATAAATCTGTTTAACAGAATAAAAGTTACAAGACATTGAAGTTGCTACCAGTAGATCTCCTGGGAAGTCTTTAGTAGTCAAACTAATGTTTCCTACGGTTCAGCCCATACTGCTGGAAGGAAAGTTCCGTGCAAAATGGAGCTTATTCATGAACTAACTCCTCTTGATTATGAAACAAATCCATACTGTGTTTGGTTTAAAAGAAATAAAACTGAAACTTTAAACTGTGTTTTCTTTACTGGTGAGGTGTGATTTTATTTACATAAACAGCCAAAACCCTGTCGTACTTGGAGTCATCGTAACTCTCAGAACTTCATTGAATCTCCTTTACATCCAAAAACGTGCTTTATATCAAAAAATTATTTACTCCACTTTTCTTTGATACAACTGTGAATTCATTGGTCTGCTTGAATAAGATAAGCGCTATTGTAGGTTGAAGCAGGACGATGTAACTTGTCATACCATGAATATGTTGGATTTTTTTTTTTTTTATGAGAATTTTTTTTCCAAAAAATATTTTGGTCACCCAGATCTCCTAATCTGTCTAATTTAGATTTCTTCTTAAGGGGAGTTATTTAAAAAATCAAGCATGGAAGAGTAATCCAGACACTTTATTTAGAGCAGTTAATAATATCAACCTTGTTATTGCAGAGATCAGTGAGGTAACTCTATGAAAAGTTTTCAGAAACATAGTGAAGCGTGTTAACAAGTGTATGTATGTTAATGGACATCAATTATAAGTTTTGGTGATGAATAAAATAAAGATCTTCAGTGAAATCTGTTGTTTATTTTCAATACATTTTACTACCCGAGGCTCTTTTATTCCGATTACTCTGTAGTACAAGTTCTTGTCAAAGAAAAGTATTACTTCGTTATTTACAAACATTAGACGTCAAAACGACTGTAGTTATTTAATTTACAGGATGTAAAATGTTACAGTTATGTAAAAAGGATATTACATTTTAAATGAGGAGATTTATTAACAAACCGAACACAGGTTTTCGACAATACTTCTAAAAACATTTAAAATAAAGTTTCATCAGACTTTCTTTTCTATTAAAAATTGAGCGTCGCCCAATTTCGAAACATTCCACAAAAAAAGAAACCTATAAAGGTTAGGTTAGGTTATAAAAAGTTTTTGTCTATATTTCTCAAGTTTAAAACAAGGAAACGAAAATTAAATTTTCGTTAAAATCGGGTGGATCAATCCACGTATTTTTTTAAAAAACTTGTCCAAGCAATTTTAATATAAAAAACAAGACTTTTCCAGTGCTTTTAATTCATTAATAGATTTAAAAAAATAGATAAATAAGTTATAAAATCAACACATTTCTAAACCTGATAAATAGGTAGGGTAACTTTGCCTATAAAACTGGCATTTTCGCCATTATTAACACTGAAAAATAATTTGGCAATGAAATGATTAGGTTTTATTTATTTAAGTGTCGCTTAAGTATTTTTTTTAACCACACTTCCGACTTGAATAAGAAATATAGTTTATTTTGTAAATACAGTTTGTAAAAATAATAAGATAGTTTATGTTAATTTAATAGTTTCATCCACAAAGAACATCTCAGCTGAAGTAACACCTTATTGCTAAGAGTTAAGATGACAGCTTCCTTATAAGGATCACGAACAGTGTCGTGCCTTCTCCGTCCCGGGTATTTCCCAATACTGTTAACTATTGTTAGTCTGGGTTTTCCTACAGCTAAAGACATTAATGAATAAATAAATCACTAATTATCTTATAATTAAAGTGACTAAAAATGTTAAACCGGCCTACTTGTTAATGTAGTTCACTTTATTAATAGTACAAGAGTAACGAAGGAAATATTTGCTTATTATAAAGTCGTTTAATCCTTTGTAAGTCCATTGACTTTTACATAATAAGAGCGAAAAATTACTTTGGGCTGAAAACGAAACTCTCTTTATTCTTCAATGGTTTGAACAAACACTAATCCCATGCACACGTGGTAGAAAAACTATAACTCATCCAAGTAATAACCACGCTCAATGTTGCTTGACTTCAGTGATCAGTCGAGAAACATTGCGTTTGCAGTGTAAAGTTAACTCACAAATACGTTATTGAAATATGTCAATTTCGAAGTGATAAACATTTCTGCTCACAAAAGAATGTTACTATTCTTATAAGGAGAGGTATGTAATACAAAAATAACTATAACAGTTACCGTTTTATCATATTGTTGCCGCCATATTGGATCCGCCATCTTGAATTTTTCCGAGAACTTAAAATTTAGTCTATTTTAAATTAAAAGTACTTATTAGAAATATTAAAAACTTTTAGCCATAAACTTTAACAAAAATATTTCATTTTCACCAATTTTTTAGCATTTTAAAGCCACCATATTGATTCCACCAATGTTGTAGGTTGGTTTATGACAATTTAGTTATCAGATTAGTAATCAGCGACCTCAAAAACTCCCGAGTAACAAAATTTATGTAAATTGGTTAAGAAAAATCTTTTCTTTTGTTTTTTTAAAAGTTTTATTAAGAATTAAATAAAAAAATGGCCAATTTGGTTAAGCTCAATAATTGTATTTAGCATAATTTAAAAATCGGCTGTCTTATGTTTTTTTGGAAATTTAATAACAAGCATTTAAAAACATTTATCACGAAACAAGAGCTCTCGATAATTTTGAACGAAAATTGTGATTCATCCTACTGTGCAATTGCTGAAATCTCCAAAAATGAATAAATTATTTTAAATACAGATTTATATGTATAGTATATTATGAAAAAATTGCAGAAAATTCAAATTTATAATTTGTATATAACAGTGGAAATTATTATGATTGTCTGTTAAGGTAAGTTTGTTGTTTGGTAAAAAAAAAAGTTTCCTTTTTTTTTTAATGATATTGACATTTCTGGCCTCGGAAAATCGATAAAGCTACTTTCGACATGCCGTCCATCCGTCGTCGTTTACTTCTTTACGATAGCAACCAGAAAAATTAAATATCATAGGAACATGAAATTAAAAATGTCAATAATTAATATAATATCAAGGCATTATAAATAGTTTGTTGTTTATATGTTGTGTTATTCATTTTTTAAATTTGCAATGACACATAAAGAAGTTATTGTCGAAAATGTTTTTTAACTCTGACAGCTAAATAAAATACTCCTATCCGAGAGGGCCTCGTCATCAACTCGAGCGTAGCGAGTGGAAGTTTCTTTCCGTACACCTTCGAGACCCGGTGGACCATCCCCGACGTCAAGAAAGTAGTTATATACACAATTATGTGGTTCGGAAATCCAGTGTAACAACAGCTGTACCATTGAACATTTCCTAGAACGCCCAAATTACCAACTTTATATTAAGAGATTCTCCTAATATGTTGGGTTGGGTAAGTATCTTAATGACACACATAAACATGTTTTGAAATATTTCTTCAGTTTAAAGTAACGATTTCTCTCCTTATCATTAGGAAATACAGTATTGACTATTTAAAATTTGTGTTTTCTACTAATGATAGTTGAGATTAGTTAACTTATTTCAATAAGATCAAGTTAATGGGCGCCATCGTGTTACTTACCCAGCCCCGTCATAGAATATAATACGAGCAGATCCTCTAAATGTAATGGCTTAGTTGGAAATGTTAAAATTAAATGGTAGATCAAGAAGAAGTCTTATCCAGTAGATGTAAGATTGTTTAAAACTGTTGTTATGAACTTCATAATTGTGTATAATATCACTACTTTCTGGTCATAGGATCCAACGGGCTTTGAAGTTGTGTATATATTAAAAAGTCTCCACTCGCTTCGGTCGGTGTCTCGGCCCTAAGGGGTCTCGAAGCTATATATATGAAAGAGCCTCCACACCCTATGCTCGTACCGGTGTTTCGGTCCTACCGGATTTCATACTCGACGAATATAAGACTTTTTTTATGTCAGTTTCGTGAATTACATTTTTGATGTGAAACAATTATTGCGACGGTACGGGAATAAGAGTACGAACAGAACAAGTGGGTCGCGGTGGATGCTACTAGTTAAGTCGCGGTCGATGTCGACATCCATGTAAAACAAACACATTGTATGAATGGAAGAGAACAGAGCAGGTAAGTCGCGGTGGAGGTTTAACGCGATGTCATCCAGGAGGTTTACATCGATGCTTTTGAAAATCAAATGAGTTTGTTTTACATGGATGCTTCCCTGTGATTGTTGCGTTCAAGGCCAAGTTGCCATACCCCTTCCAAAGCAGCTCGCATAGAACACGTCTGGCGTCTGTCATCCCGTGCGCTAGGGTACTCTAGTTGCTTTCCATAATCTCTTTTGCGTATTAAGTTCATTTTTGAATTTCAAGTGCTAAATATGAAAGAAGATCTGATAGCAATTGTGCAGCTCACTCGCGTATTGTGGGTATAATACCTATCAGCCACCACTTGGTGACAGATGACATTTCATCACTATCATCACTTGACTCGCACAACATCGCAAAAGCACAATATTTTTGTCATTCAAATTTCATCAAACGACTTCACTTGACAGTGGTCCTAGCTCGACTGAGCAATGCAGGTAACCTCCTTGCTATGCGCTGTCGACATCGACCGCGACTTAACTAGTAGCATCCACCGCGACCTCCACATACACCGCGACCTACTTGTTCTGTTCGTACCCTTAGAGTGACTCTTGCGTAGCGTCGTTCTGGATAGTCAAACGTCCCATGTAGTTCCCTCTCTGCGTCACGAGTAGCGTGCAGACTGCAGAGTAAGTTGCATTGTTGAAAATATTTTGATTTAAATGTGGAATTTGTTTTTCCTCTTTATGAATATATGTGTAAAAATTGTGTTTTAATTAATGTCATTGTATGTTATTTTCAAACTGAACTTTAATTTATTATTAATAATTCATTCTTTACAATAATATTATACTTAGAAACTATCGTTCAATTATTAGACGAAGTTGTTGAAATAACCAAAGTATCCGAGCCTACTTTTTATAAGGTTATAATTTTGCCTATAACACAAACAATATTACTATTGATATTGTTGGTCTACTGTAAGAATATTAATACTAATAGTAATATTGTGTTTTGCAACTCTGGAATATGGACATTCATGTAATCTATACACAACAAGGTTCTAACTTACTTAATAAAGATTTGCACGAAATACCAATGATTTTAAGTGGAACTTTTAGCACAAATTTTGCAAAAGTATCATCTCAGCTTGTGATTGACTTTATAAAAGATAATTTACACTTAACAATGTCTAACTATAAAAATGTTTCACATCAGCCAGGCGTCCCGCACGCAGAATTAAAATATGAAACTTTGTATTTAATTTAGTGTTATAGGTTGAATAATACACGAGATATGTACAAAAAACTGTTTTAGCCATTTTCTTCGATTTTTCTTAATTTCGATAGGGTTGTATATGAGCACACTATAGTCCTCTATATCAAACTTTATTTTACTATCTTAATTTTTGTGATCGCTACCGTAAACATCTATCCCGCATCAAATCGTAAAATATTGAAAACCCATTTTTGAAGTAATATACAAAATATTTTCAACCCCAACTCAAAATCCAAAACTTAAAAATTCCACAAGACAAACTACTCAACATACATTTAGGATTCACTCGTTCTTGAAAAAACGAATAACAAAAATTCCACAGACCGACAGACGTTATATTAAGAAAACTGTGTAAAAATCTCCAACTGAAAACTCTAAGGAGAAAACACAGGAAGGAAACTGTACTCCAACCACAATACTCTCCTTGCTAGGAAATAATGGACAAAATGGTGGCGATATAAACATAAACAGAATACATTAGCTATGGTTGAAAGAAAGACTAAAATATTTAACACTAAGCACAACATTTTCGTGGCAGATTTTGCGTCCTTTTCCCCCTTCCAACCTTCGCCTACTTTCTTCGACTAACAAAAGATTGAAGGACATTCAATACATATTGCATCACATCGTAATGTCATTCTTTTGACCGCATAATGAACGGCTGACAAATCTGTTTTACATATTAATACGGACTAATATCAACTATATACGTTGTCAAAGTAATGTAAATATAATCCAGACTTTTCAGAATAAAGTACAAGTACTAGGATGCTCCGTGGTAGATACATCGACTTGGTTGCTGAAGAAATCAAAATAAACTGAGGTTGATGTATTACTTCCTAGCGATGGCGATGTTTGTAGTTGTGACTATTATAATATATGTAGTTAGAGAGAATCATTAGTCGATAACGTCAGGGTCGGAAAAGAACAAGTGTTGGTCAAGAGAGATTGTTAATAGAACAAATATATGGATCTAACTCAAGACTACTTGAAAAAGGTGTAGATCCAGCTAGGTTTCCTCGGGATTGCGAACCCCGTACTCACTATGCTCCTAAGGGTTTGTTATAATAAATAAATGACCAACAAAAAAAATGTCCATACACAAAACCAAATTTTATTGGCATCTCTCCAAACATAGATAATTCCTGATATATCTGTCAAATAGGGAACGCTGTCCAGGAATGTCGAATATCTCAAATTAGGCACTAATTATTTCGATCAAATTTTTGAGAACTGTAAAGGTTTGTACTTTGATTTTGAGAACTAAAGAATGTTACTTTGATTTTGAGAACACAAACGAATGAACTAAACCACACGTAAAAGAAATTTAGGGTTCGCGAGTTATTTTTAAAAATAATAAAATAAACATATCGCCATTATTTTAATAAATTTATACTTCACCAGAATTTTACCAAAACTTTTTTTTTAATATTCCAAGATTTCGACGATGCCCATAGTTAATTTACCCTTTTTAACAGAGCCGGTAATTTTGACGACGTTTTTAAACACTTAGAGCTTACATTTTAGCAAAATTTAATACAAAAATGTTGAATATTTAGTTTTGATTTTATAGTAGCAGCCTATCACAAATAAAAATAATAATTGGGCTGTAAACTACTTTATAGACGACAAAATCAACTTGTAATGTCTTAAAATAGTATATTTCATCACTAGGACCAAAAGTGAAGCTTTTCTATACAAGCTCAAGTTTAACGGCCGAGGTCGGAAAATGAGCGATGATCGAAAAGCTTCTTTTGGTTCTAGTGATGAACTATATTTTTCGTTACAGGCCTACTGCAAATAACATAAGAAAACAATTTCTCAAAAACTAAAATGTTATAACCTATTTACCTTCAAATCGATTGTAACAGCTGTTTTAACGGTTATTTATAATCAAGAGTATCGGTTGTTTTTATAGATGCTTTACAATCGTTAATTAATTCGTATAAACGAAGTAACAGCTGATGACCTCGACCTCAGCTGATGTTTTTAGGTCCTAGGAATAAAAAGAACAACTTTAGCATGTATTGAAAACAGCTGTATTTGAAGCGGTATAACGAAAAAAGATATTTTCAAGAAAAAATATAAACATAATAATATAAGTTATACTAGTATAACTTTCCCTATTGCACTATTCATCATAATTTAAAATAAAAGAAAGTTAAACTGATTTAATGATCTCCCAATTACCTTTAATTTATTTTTGTTTATTAATATTTAAGCTTAAAGTTTAAATAAACACTGTTGTATAAGACATACAGTCCTACCCCGGCGTTAAAATCTCTTTATGGGTGGAAGTTTTTTTTTAAAACTTGGGTAGGCGAATTATTTCTTATGGACCCTGAAACGAAGTGTTTGGGATTCCTTCATATCATTGACGTTATGTGAAGATCTTCGCCAAAGAATTGATGAGGGTTGTCAGCAAATAACAACAACGGCTGGCATTTTTGAAAGAGTAAGACAGTCGATGAGACACCATTTAAACAAAAACTAACCAACAAGTGTAAACTCATTTTATAATCACTTCTTGATAATAAATTACATGTAGGCTAATAATGATAGTTTGCTGAATTAGTAGTACATTCTTTATTTTATAATTGTTATATGCCTGTTAAAGTAACTGTGCCTCAGACTGTGCAATTGTGATTTATGTCACAGTTCGTTATTTGTCATATTACAATTGTGATATTTGTAATAATAGTCGGGTTAACATTTCTTTTATTAAGTTATGGGCAATACATTTTATTACTTTAAATAAAAGGTTCAAAATTTAAAAAATAGTTTGATTCTAGGTTTGAAACTACTGAGAAAGATTTTTTCCATATTTTTCACTATAATTAGATTATCTTTTAAGCTACAGGAAAAATACAAAAATCATTTAATTTGATATTTAAAAGGACATTTTTTTGTTTCTTGTAATTTTTTGTAATTAATACTTTGCAGTGTAGTTGTGAAAAAATAAATTAAAATCCAGATGAAAATTTAATGTCTAAAGCTCATATAAAGGGTTTAAAAATATCCAATATTGTACTTTCTTAAACTTGTTTGTCTTGGGGAAGTTCTTATCAGAATTTATTACCCTTTGGTTCAGTCTAAATTGGATTATGGGATTAGTTGTTGACGTAGAACATATAAATCCCACTTGAGAGTTACAATCAAATGTTTAGATACTAATTTGTGGCCAGAGCAAGTTGGTACCCTTTTTATTCATGTTTACAAGTTATTTTCGACATGCCCGACCGTCGTTTATACATAAGTACGATAGAGGCTACAGAATTATAAAAGTAACATGAAACTTGGTACAGGCGACTATAATATGCTCATTAGAACCCAATCGACATTCATAATCTAACTGAAAGTGACGGAAATTTTAGATAAAATATGACAAATACCATTATAATTGTCAAAGACGTAATTTCGAACGGTGACCTTGGAAGAAAATGTGATATTCATATAGTTAGGGGATCTGGCAAGGCCGAATCTCCAACACGACTAAGTGGAGGTTCTTTCAGATGTGTACAGCTTCGAGCCCCACAATATTGGCCCTTAATATTATTTTAGAAAAAATGGTGACACCCAATTTTATAAATATATATAAATTGTTATTACGATTCTAAAAAAGTACTTCTAATTAAAAAGCAAAACTAGATGTTTTATAAAATATAATTTGTACCAATATTATTGAATAAGTCAGCGAATAAAATAGTCACGTGTCAAACAGAATGGTTTTTCAAATAAAATTTAAAAATGGGTAATCGACATGGAAGAGGATGGTGGTCTGTGGTTAATAAACTTCAATGATGAATAAGCATTCATAATTTGTGTTCCTTTTTTATTCTTATAAGGTTATGAATTTTATTATTATTTATGTTTACCCCCCCCCCCCCTGTTGTTTAAATGGGAAAAACGTCTCGTTCAATATCGTTTCATAAAACAAAGAAGAAAATTACATAAAATAAAGAACTCTTGCACTTGAATACTCCAACAGCGTCGGGGTCAGAAAAGAACAAAAGTTGGTCAAGAGAGACTGGATAGGAAAGGAAGGGAACTAACTCAAGACTACGTGATCAGGCTAGGCACCCTTGAGATTGCAGAGCCCGTACTACCTAACGTAAGCCCCTGATGGTTTATAAATGTTTACATGAGTGATTAAGGTTTAATGTTTATTTCTTTGTGTGTTTATCTTTGTGTTAACCGTGTTTGGAAAAACGATGGTACTTTAAAAAAAAAATAATTCAAATTTTGTTTTAAGTTTAAATTTATTCTTAGCTGTGCTGGCGTTTGTAAATAATGAAAGTCATTAAATTACTTTTTCTTTCTTCTTTTCAAAAGATATACACTCGAAACCTGACACTGTTGACTAAAGAATTACCTAATTTGTTTTCCTTCCATATAAATGTTTGCGATTTATTGCTGTTGTAAACTTAAGAAACTAAATTATTGTTATTATAATTATATTGATAAAGTGATACAAAACTCATGGAGATAGTGTTCATTTTAGGAGGTAGTATCTTCTTTTTTTGGAACTTTCCCACTTTTGACATGAATTTCTAATGGAAATTATTAATAAAACTGTCCCCTTGTTTTCAATGTCTTAAATTGTTGAATTTCAACTTATGGATAGGTTTAAAAACAAAAATTCTCACATTGATACCACACTACAGAGATAAACCATTCAAGAAGAAAGACAATGTTCTGGCTTTTCGGGCTGTAGCGATGACAACCCGGAAAATCCTATTTTTTATAAATGGCAACACTACTGCAACTGAAAGTTTCAACCTGTAGACTCCCGATGACCAGGTACGTAATTGAATAGAATCAGAGAACAATGTTCCAATCAATTGATTAATTAGGTTATGTGAAGTAACAGATTGCAACAACTTAATCTTAACATCTCGAGGACACTGTTATTGTAGTGGTAGGCTTGCACTATAATGAATGAGCCTGCCAACTCACTTGGATAATTGAATTAGAGAAATGTAAAAAGAGGTGGTTTTAGAGTTTACCAGCAGAACGATGTGACGTCATAGGCAATGTTCCTAGAAAATCATATCTAAAAGCTTGGATACAGCTATCCTTGGAGACTTAATCCTTATATCTTTGGATTCAAAGATACGATTTCTAGGAAATATCAGTCCTGGAGATGCGCAATAATACGTACGGCTAAGTTTTGAGCTGAAATGAGACTGTTTCTACTCTTTAAGAAAAATAATCGTTTTTACTCATATTATTCCAGAAATAGTTTTAATATACAAGGTGATTTTATTTTAAACTTATCACCTCTATTAGTTAAAAGACTGAAAGAGATATGTAAAATCTGTTCTCGGGAGATTTATTCATCTTTAGGAGAAACCTTAGAAAATCTATTTATTAAATCCAAAAAAAAACCGGCACATATAGCTTGTGATACCTCAAATTAAAACCATGAATGTGTGCCTCTTAAAAACCATGAATTTCTGTGGTAAGAAAATAAAAATCGGCCAACTCATTCGTTTGCTAAGCTCAAAAATATTTTATAACTTATTTTATCAAAGAACCTTCGGTTTCAACAGTAAAGGGGGGGGAGAAAGAAAAAAATAGCTTAGTTGGCGGCAGTAAAGAACACTGAAATGAAACTTTTCGCCAAAAATAAATTGGTTATACCAATTCTGATAACTTTATCGTTAGGGTATAGATATAATATTAAGGTAAACTGTTAGAAATGAAAGTTCCTGTTGTAGTAATTGTGCATTTAAAATAACTTAGCCTTTATTTGTTTGTTATATTTGATTGAATCCAGTGTGCTGCGAGTAAGTTGTAATGACTTCACTATATATCTTATGGTGTTTTTGCAATAATAAAACAGAGAAAAATCATCTAAACCCAAAACGGACATAAGAGTACTACATGAATGTGGTGTAACTAATTCATAATTCGTAGTAACAGGAAAATCAATATTGACGGTTTTAAAATATTTCAGAAATATTTTTACCCTTGATAATGCATAAATATCAACAGGTAATATTGACATTTAAATATTTGTGTATTCTACAAATTATATTTTGGATGTTTATAAATAATTGTCCGCCTATTATATTGCAACAACAATGATTCTACTTGTAACTTGACATTTAAAAAATAAATCATAAGTGTGAAATATAATAATTATTGACATAACTATATTTTCCAATCAAATTAATCACGTGTTTTTAAAGGTTCATGATGGAATAAAAAAATCAATCAAGTGTAAACTACTACACGTTTACCAGCTTCTAGATTCTTTTGTTTTAAATTAGTCAACAATGAAAAACTCGTTGCTGTGGTAACAAATAAATAGCGATGAAATAACAGCTGATGTTTTAATAAATCCCAATTGTACCTGCCTACAATAAAGAGTTTTTCTCAGGGGTTGGACAACAAATAACGAATCCACACCATTTAAAGTTTTAAACCCATGTAAAAATATTAAAAAATCAGTTCAGTCGTTTGGACTGAGGACGAAATGTGAACACAAATTTATTAAATGATGATAGTACATTAATAGTAATGGAGGTAAATGGGCTTTCTTCTTTTTCACCCTTAGTGGCTCACTTTAGTGAGTACAGTCTTGGCAATCTTGAGGAGCTGGATATACACCTTTTCTTCATGTAGTCTTGGGTTAGATCCCTTTCTTTCACCTTTTCTATCAACTGTCTTTTCACCAACACTTTTTCTCTTCCAACCCTGAATCTTTTAAAGTATTCGCGGACTAGGCGTCTTTATTTTATATTATTTTAGTCCTTTTTTATAAGGCGATAATAACCAAGAAGTTTTCACCTTTAACGACAAGATAAAAAGATATTTCTTTTTCTTCTTCAAACCTACACCCTTATTGTTTCTTCCTCCGGTAATACATTGCTCAGTACTGACGAAAATGTTGGCGACTCGAACTACATTTGTTTACTTTTAGACTCAAGACTTTTTTTAAAATATACTTTACAAATTTTGACTTTATAGCTTGAATAGCTTACTGTTTTGTTAGCAATCAAACAAAAATGTTGATTTGTTACAAGCACTTAAATACCTTCGGAAGATAAAAAAACTCAATAGTTGGCTTATTAGTTGGGATTTTTCAGATTTTTGTTTTTATGTGTAGAATTTTATGAACATGTTTTGTTTTAAGATTCACCAATTAAAGAGAAGAAGTTAAAGTCGTAACTTGTTTGGTTTTGAGACAAAGAAAAATTTTTGTTTTGCTAAATTTAAAAGTGCCATAAAATTTAGATAGTTTAGTTAATATTAATTAAGGTGTTTTTGAATAAACATTAGTTTTTCAAACGGGTGGAAGTGGGGGAGGGGGGCAGCTGACGTGATTGAGTCGTTCGAATTACTTTTACTTCTTAATTTGTTTTCATTATAAAGGTGGCATCTCGTTGAACTACTCACAGGAGTAGATTTTATTTTGTGTGATTGTAAGAAAGTTTGTGCAATGTTTTTGCACATTTTAAATCGGTTTTACAAGGAATATTCAAGAACACAGGAGTACCAATGTGTTTGTAATCGAATACAACTACCTATACAATTTAAATATTTAACCTTTTTCTTTATACAGGGTGATTGAAAGACGCGTGACCACGGTTTTATTAATACAACAGTTACAAAAACTTTAAGTTAAAACTAGAGGTAGCTTCTAAACGGTTAGAGATATCGAAAAATACCCAAGAATAAATAAGTCTTAAAATATGTGTTTTATCCAAAACTGCTACAAAAATAGAATTGGGGTACTCATAAGAAAAGTTAGAACTGACCGCCATATTGGAATAATGGCGGGTGAAATGGGATATTTGGTAATAGCCCTAGTTTTAACTTCCTGCTTCAATCGCCCTGTATGAGTACATTTGTTTACGTGTTCGAATATTCCAACTAAATTGACTGACCCCTCAAGGGTTCACCTACAGTGAGTACGGGCATGGCAATCCCGAGGTACCTAGCTGGATCTAGAGCTTTCTCTAGTAAGTAGTCTTTAGTTACATCCCTCTCTTTCATCTTTCCTATCAGGTCTTGTTGTTTTCCGGCACTGATGCTATTACAGTATTTGAGGCGTCATTTCTTGTTATTTTCATCCATTTTTTAAATAAAGTCAATGTATATTTCAAACTTTGCTTTTATATGCTTTGTATTGTCTCAAATAAAGAAAAAATATAGCGGTACTAAAAAAATTACCTTGGGATAGTTAAGGGGCTAAATCTACTGAGTTCAAAATTGTTTTTGTTTAATATTATATTGTGGAGTATCAAATAAAACTAGAAGTTATTCTGATTAGGAATATGTTTGTTTATTTAACGGAAAAGATTAATATATTCGAACTAGGCCAAATTTAAAGTCACTTTCTTCTAGAACATGGTGTGACCTACAAATCTGGAAAAAAAATTGGAATTAAATTGGAGTGCGAAATCATAGCTTAGATTATATTTTTTTGTATGACAATACAACTTAATTTCCACATAATGAGATGGGTTGCATTTTCATTGATTTCTCTTTATTAGGGTACGTAGGTAAAATCAAGGACATGATTAATTTCACGCGCGTGTCAAAGTTTATATTTATATTCTTTGTATTGTCCTACCCTACGGTAGCTGTAATAAAAAAAATGACCTTGGGATAGTTAGGGGCAAAAAATATCGAGTTGAATTCGAAAAAAATTAATATGTTGGCCGCTCAAAAACTTCGACTTTATAAAAATAAATGTTCCTTTAGTCGTGTGGTTTGACACCCTCCCCTCTAAAAAAGAAAACTTTCGATGTCTTAATTTTACCTTTGAAGGTTTAACGTTACAAAACAACATAAAATTATGATGAAATTCTTCAATAAGTTAAAGTCTGTGAACACGCATTTTGTTTGTATTTCCTTAATAAAAGAAGTTATGTCGAATGACTCGTCATGGCAATTCAAGGATGTTTTAAAACCTATAAAGCTAATATTGGTTCATGCTTATAGATTGACCGAAATGAGTTCCTGTTTTCTACTCGTCCATTTGACATTTCGGCCAAACGTACCGGTATGTAACCAGCTCTAAAATATATGACTAGGGGTCATGCAGCAACAAGGCCGATCGATGCATATAGGCCTACAAGATCTGTTTTTTTAAATTTTCGTTTCAAAATGTTGGCCACTCGAACATTACGGTTCTTAACATTCACTTGGTTGTTCCTAGAAATACTGCGTGCATTCACAAGTATAATATAATGGTGAGAACGAGGTTAGGTTAGGTTGGGTTATATAAAAACAAGTTGAACGTCATCAAGCATCAACCTGATGCTTCTAAAAATATAAACTCAAGAATCACTCCAATACGTGGTCGGTAGGCTTAACAATCATGTGTCGCGCTCATTAAAAGAGGTAATGTTATAAGGACGACTAGTAGAGCGGTTACCGCGCGCACAGTTACGCTGGGCCTAGAATACGTAAGAAGCCTACGCTCGCTACATTCCTGTCGCATACTATACGATAATACACTGTCTCTTGAGAGATCTGGGTTCGAAATTACATTTTTGACAATAATTTCGCTATTTGTCGTCCAAAGAGATCGGGTCCGTACCATTACATGCAGAACTGAAATGTGAAACTTTGTAGATAATTTAATGTTTAATAAGTTGAATAACACACGAGATATTGACAAAATCTGTTTAAAATGGTCGCCATTTTGACAAAAATTAGATTTTTCTGAATCCTAAGGTTCTATAGTCTCCTATACCAAATTTCATGTTCCTATCTTAATTTTATGGCTGCTATCGTGCTTACGTACAGACGACAACGAAAGGCAAGTTTAAATTCAATCATAACCAATCAAAACACCGAGATCGAAATTTGTTGAAATTATCAACTTACTTTATATTCTAAGACAGTGTTTTGATTTTTTTTTTTGAGTCTCGGGTAAACCCAAAAAAAATTAAATAAAGAATGGAATAATGCAGTAAACCGGAGTTATTTTAGGCTGCGAAGACATACAAGGAGTATAAGTTTGGTCGTGAATAAGCGCGCAGGAAATGAGGGGCGTTCTATGAGAGCATAAGTACCAAGAAGAATTATGTAGCTGTTTGTGAAGATAATGTGTGGAGGTGACGAACAAATACAGACCTTTAGATATTTACATAGAAGTTGATGTAAAATATCCTGGCTAATCTTAACACAATCCTTCCATCGCAGTCTATATCTACCGATTCTGCTGGCAAATTTCTCATATAAGAGCCCCTTTGGATCTAAGCAGCAGATATACTTGACCATCCCATAGATGGACTGAGATGGGATGCAGGTGTTGCGGTAGATCCATTTTGACACTCAAAATGAAGCACGAAATAGCAAGGACAGGTGGTCTAACCACTAGAGGCCTTGACTGCCAAAGATGTTTCATTTGTTTCTTTAATGTACTCGAAACCAATTTAAAATATAACCTTCAATGAGAAAATAATTACAAAAACACTAAAAGTATGAATGAATTACTAAATACACGTTAAATTAACAACTTAGGTAGTTTTATTAGTAAAATTATAAAAAGCCTCTACGTAATATTTAATTACTCGGAGAAACATAAAAATCTCATCGACTTTAAAGTTACTTACCGAGTACTGAAATTACGTGACAGTAAAGGTGATTAAAATTATCAAATGTAGGCCAGTCGTAAAAGCGGCCAGATGTCAGTCAACTAGTAAATACCTATAATTTTGCAAAGTTTCATTTTACCTACGTCTTTATAGAATTAAATATAATGGTCATTTACTTTAAGAGACTACGTGCTTAAACAACTGGTATATGAGTTGATGTACTCTTTCCAACCTGTGGTATGGAGGAAGGAGACGCCACTATTAATAAACGGTGGTTGGACGGGGTTGGTTGGAAATGAATTGCACAGAAAACACCTATTTTGGGAGTTTTATTTTTATGCCTTTTTAAGTAAAAAAAAAAGACATCCGTTTTTCGACTTATCTTCACGTTTCATAACCTCAGGATAACCAATAAGTGATTTTTGTGATCTGATGTCCGTCCGTCGTCGTTGTCGTCTGTACGTAAGCACGATAGCGGCCATAAAAATAATGATCAGATCATAGTGTGCTCATATAGAACCCTATTGAAATTGAGAAAATTTGAATTATAAATATAAAAATTGCGCCCATTTTAAACTGTTTTTTTCTCATATCTCGTGAGTTATTCAACTTAAAACCCATTAAATTAGATCAAAATGTGCAGATTTCAATTCTACACGTAATGATACCAACCCCTCATCTGTACGATAACAAATAGCAAAGTTAAGTTAGGTTATGTATTTTCGAACTACTAACGTAAATAGTTACGAGATCCTGCAGGACCGAGTCACCAAAACGAAGGTAGTGAGTAGAAGCACCGGCATTACACCATCGTGGTCACCTAGACAACATAAAAAAAGTTGTTTTCTTGATTAGAGGCGAAAAACCTTATTTTTGAAACACGAATTTACAGATTTCAATTCTCCAAGAAACCAGTGATAACCATTTTAAATACATTTCTAGAAGGGTAGTTTCTCTTTTATTCTGATCACGTGACCAAACCAGAAGATATATCCTTGTCCACATTCACTGTCCCCCGAATATCATCAAACGCGTTTTTCTATCAACTGCTAGGTAAAATATTTATTAATTGTACCAGCAGATATTCTTATACCTTTTAAAACCACACACCGACCCATAGATTCTCTTTTTAGTTTCTAACTTTATTACAGATTAAGCGCTTTGTTTATCCTCTACTCGACTCTTTCTTCCTTTCTTATTAAACATCACACAATATCGAGTTTCCTCTATTTCTGACTATAACCTCCACCACCAGATCTTCTAAGTCTCTCTTCCAACAGCCTAGCACTCACAGTTGCTCTTGTTCGTGAATACATCAGCTGACCCACACGCCTCTTTGATATTCGTTATCATTTACCTTATCTTTCTCACTCACAGCCTTTGACTATTTGTTAAATACAATCTTATCGCAGTATCTCAAAAAGCAGACCTTGATCAAATCGTTCAAAATTTGGACGTTGATCTTTTTGACTGATCTTCACGTTTTATGGTCTCAAAAAACCGAAAAAGTAA
Organism: Aphrophora alni; assembly: GCA_963513935.1. Classification (NCBI taxonomy): domain Eukaryota; kingdom Metazoa; phylum Arthropoda; class Insecta; order Hemiptera; family Aphrophoridae; genus Aphrophora; species Aphrophora alni. Next base: position 36,553,009 of record OY740766.1, read on the forward strand.
CCTTTAAAATGTCATTCGTACGTCGTCGTTTGTACGTAAGCACGATAGAGACCACAAAAATAAGACAGGGAATTTAGTATAGTGTACTCATAGAGAACAACCCTTTTAAAATTTATAAAAAATGAATCTAAAATGTCAAATTGTCGGTCATTTTAAACAGTTTTTTGTTCATATCTCGCGTGTTATTCAACTTATAACACACTAAATAAATAATAATGTGCAGATTTCAATTCTGCATCTAATGGTATCCAACACTCTATGATAAGAAATTGCGAAATTATTGTTAAAAATTTAATTTCGAATCCAGACCTGCCTACAAAATGTAATATACATACTGCCACGAGCGAAACGAGTGGGGACTTGTTAATATACAAACATTTTCGGAACACTACCCTACATCAAAGAGTTCAGAAAACCTGTGTAACTGTTTAAAAAAACGTCTCTACTTACTAAAACAAGGCCCCGGAAACTAACTGCTCTGGACTTAGAGGAACTGTTTGAATTACATTGTAGGATGAGGCTGGGTAGTTATCTTAGAGTAACATATAAAAGACAGAGACATATGGAAATACTGCCAATCCCCTATAGTTCTGCGCATCATTAGTATGACTCATTTTATAATTTGGTGTAATAAAACTCGGCCTTCATTCACTTTGCACATCTTCGCTATTAATACCAAATGACCTTATAACATATCTTACCAGTAAAACCACAGACTAGTTCTGAATAAATAGATAAATAATAATGATTTATTTCATAATCTTTCAGGAAGAAACAAAACATTCTCATACAAAAAAATATATATATTAATTCCTAATTGAAGCATAAACTAAAATAAATAAAATAATATAGTATAAATTAAAAGTGCACTAAAAAACAAAAATTATCCAAGTTTACATCAAATAACGCATTAAGCTACAAACTATGTACATTTTTTACTAAAACAAGAGAGTGAAAGTGAAAAAATAAAGAAACAAAAGAAAGCGGAATCAGATACCCCAGAAGCGAACCTGTATCGGGGTTATCACCGTAACAGACGAACAGGTGCGATCCAATAGTGGCGGGTTATTTCCAACAGATTATCTTTTCCGACCTTTTCCAGGGTTATATCCGAGGATTTTATGCCGTTTGTTTGCACATTCCAAACATAGTAAAAGCATGACTCATATCTATTATTACAAGAGATACCCTGTCTACAGCTTGTACAAGTTAGGTTAGGGCGCAAATACTGACTTAATTGTAAATTGATATTAATACCATACTAATACTTAGCTTAAGACATACAACTGTATATTATACCCATAGAAGATAAATTTGTATATAAATTCATACTTAATAAGTGAAACAGATTATGGTAAGACTTAAACTCGTTCTATGTTGTGCAACGTTGCCATATATATAATAAACTGTACTACGTGTTGATCAAATATTAGGGAACCTTAAAACCGTCGGAAATGATACTTCTACCTGAAACAACACGTAACCGAACCAACAGGGTTTCTGAACGTTGTAAATTTTGTACAACACTACTTTTTTAACTTCAGCTAGGCCTTTGCTGCTTCGTAGATATATATAATATATTAAAAAGGTTTAAACTCGGCCCTACTGCGACTATACGAACTTCTTTCCTTTTCCTCTAATATCTAGATTTAAATATTATGATGGTAAATCCTACTCATTAAGCCTAAGGATTACCTTCACATAAGGATTCTTCACATAATTTAAATTTGAAAGTAAGGAAAATCTTTGTTTTGGATATATCAAGTTAAGTGTAATATCAAGAATGTGTTATTTTTACTTGTATTGTACTTTTACTTTTATTGTTATTGCATTAAAAATTATTATTTATTGTAATTTGATTGTGAAGAAATAAATATTATTATTACCTATTATATTTTCTTGGCGGGTTCGAAAATAAAATTTTCACAATAATTTTGAATATTGCGTGCGCTCACAACAATTTTGAAAAAATAACCAACCAAATACAATAACCCATTTCAAAAATTGCTGTTGTTTAAATTTTTTAATCTAATTAATTCAAAAATGGGAAATTTTTATGAAAAATTTACGCAACCGCCATTTAGGAAAAATATCCAACCCAATCCAATAACCCATTTCGTAATTGTGGTTGCTATTTTTTAAAAATCTAATTGAAAAACGGAGAAATATTTAAAAAAAATTTAAGCATCCGCCATTTTGAAACGGGTTATTGACTTGGGTTGGTTATTTTGTTCAAAATAGTACTTTACGCTATAAGGTACTAAGGAAAGTCAATTCAATCCGGTAAACCGTTCTGGAGATAAAAAATATTTTGTAAAAAAACAAAATGACAGATATCTGGAAAACTAGGCAATTTCGGACTATGTTTTAGAAGAACTTTGTCTTAGTTTTGATGTGGGAAACCATCTCTAGTTTGGAGACAACATTTTGCAACACCCTGTTCCGCAGACCACGTGCCAATCTGAACCCCATAATTTGATAACAATACCACAATATATGGCATTGTCATTATCATACAAGGTCAGTAATGATACGTTTGGGTTGGCAACCCTTGCAATAACAGATTAAAGTTCTGACGTCAATCAAAATAAAAAACTTGTCTTCTACGTCAATTCAAAACCAGTTCTGTAGTTACTTCTGCAGATAAGATTTTGCCCTAACCAGCGCGTAATAACAGGTCTCCTGCGCGTATCCTGTCCCTATAAAAACGATTTAATTATTTATAAAAGACAATAAATACGGATAGTAAATATTTACAGAAATGTAATCAGTTGTGTTTTTTAAGACCCTTACCTGCGTCAGAAGTAGACTATAGTGTCTAAATATACAAGTGTAAAATAATTAAAACTCGGTTTTGATTACTTTGTATCCCCGGATGAGGCCATTCAAGTTTATAATAGAGGTTGGCCTCTAACATTATGTGGAACACTTAAAAGTTAATCATCGCGCATTTTGATGATATTTGCGTAAACACGCCTACACAGTAGTTAATTAACGTTTACAAAAAATCAGCTCTAATAATTTGGACCTAGTTTTAATAAAACTAATGATTTATAAATTAAATACAGAATCTTTCAAAAAATAAGTTAAAATTAAATGGTTGTGTTTTCGTTATTTGTTTTCCAATCCCCGAGAATAACTCTTTATTGTGTGCAGATATATTGTGATAACATCGCTGTTATTTTCACTGCTATTTATTTTTTGCCATAGCAACGAGTTTTTCATTGATGATTAATTTCAAACACAGTTATCTTGTAGGCTTTACAATTAAATTGATTTTTTAAAATTATTCCATCGTGACTGTAGCTTTACAGAAACGGATCTCATTGATTCAGTGTTATTATGAATGTGAACGGAGTTTATCAACAGGACTAGTTTCGCAAAAGTTTAAAGGACAGCGTAGTCACGTATAAAAAGCTCCCGATGGAAATATCAAGAGGCCAGGAAGACCTTCAATCGTAAGATATGAAATTGCAGTCTTAATAATCCTAATGAGTAATAATTTGGCTACTGCAATAATATTAATAACCCAGAACAAAATTCAATATTATATTTTTATTGAAGTTTCTTGCAATTTAAGAGGAAATATTTCTATTACATTTATTTAGTCTGAAAAATATTGTTTCTTTTGAGAAATTTCTGATTATTTGTTTACAATGAAGGAAACCAGCTCTTTGCAACTACAGTACGATCCAAAATGAAAAGCACTATCTATGATTTTTCCAAGCGTCTTAAATGAACGTAACTGCAGAAATCAATTTTAGACGATACTCAACAATGTAAACACCTAGTTTGAAAAAAATAATACAATTGTTTCAATAACCCGTTTCAAAATGGCGGTCATTGAAACATTCATTTTAAATGAAAATAACTCAAAAACAGTAATTTTTTTTTATAAAAATCGCAAGTAAATGTTTAATTTTCTATTGAATGGTATAACTGTCAAAACTATCGAATAAAGGGTAACAGTAAAACAGTGTACATTAGTTTGATGCATTTCAACATATCGGTCGTTGAAAATCTTTGACGCTAAATTACATAATTTCGTTAAACTAACAACAATAAATAATCAGCTGATTCTTCTTGAGTTTAAATATGGTATTTAGATTAATGGTAAGCCCAGCGTTCTTACCAATGCACCAACGGACGCTGTTTGAATATTATACCATTAGAAGGAAATTAAACCAGCTACAAAAATTTACTCTTAACGCTTTCTATAAAATTTTACTGTTTTTTTAGGTATTTTGATTTAAAATGTTTAAGTCGCCATTTTGAAACGGATTATTGCAACAAATTCATTATTAATCTTTAAACCAAGTCTTTACATTAACGAGTGCCGAGCAAAATTTGAATTCAATCTGTTAAACCCCTCTAAATATATACTAATTTGGCGATATAATAATTTTTTTTAAATGGCGGATAACTGGTAAATGAAGCTTTTCCGAACGTATGTTTATAGGAACTTATTTATTTATTTTGACCCGTATAACCACCCTCTGAATTATCTCAGCGCATTACAGAAACATCCAGTACATTACTTTTATCGGGGATTTGAAAATTCAACAATCGGATTTTGAAGAACACTGGCATGAAAACGGACGAGCTAGTGTTTTCTGTTTGAGCTAGTGTTGATGAATTCCCGAGTTTTTACGGTATCCTCTGAAATAAAGTTGCCGTTTAAATATTTCTTTGTCTCCTGCAAATTTTAAGTGTTGTTAACAAACTGAAAAAAGCGGCAGCATAATATTTGCCAACCAATTACCACCTCTAAAAATTAATTAAATACTTTTCCAAACGGTACGTTAATATTTAGATCTAAATCAAATATAAAATAATGAGAAATATATTCCAATTTGAAATTTTAATTATATTTTATTTATCCAGTATACGAACGGATCTCGCACTGACAAGGAAGCGGTTGCGGGGGTTTACGGGAAAACAACCAAAGAAGAGGGAAGTATAGTTCTGGGGAAATATGCGACGGTATTCATGGCAGAAGTGTTCGCAATATTAGAATGTGCACAACTATGTCTAGCGAGAGGATTTACCAATGAGTAGGGCAGACAGTCAGGCTGCTGTAGAGGCCATAAGTTCACATGAGATTGTCACCAGTCCTCCGTTAAACCACCGACCTGTAACCAGATGGATACGTAATCACAGAGGATACAAAGCCGGACGAACTGGTGAAGGAGCAATGACACTTTTCACTGGCTCAGAACCAAGCTGGAGTAAAGAATTGTCTGGTAAAGTGGATAAAATCAGAAACCAGAGTTCACTGGAGAGAACTCTCAAAAGGAAACCTGTATGGGTCACTGGTTCAATCAAATCAAAAACTCCCTAGGTTCTGTCACTGCACACAGCAAAGGAAAATCTTAAGCTTGCTGACAAGACACGGCGCTTTTAAGAAACATTTTAATACCATAGAATTAATCCAGGGTAACTTGAAATGCAGACTATGCAATCAACACAACACATACTTCTGAAATGTGAAGATATTAGCGATCTTCGACCCAAATGGAACTTCGGCCAAGGCCACGTCACCGGCACGAGCGTAGCGAGTACAGTATAACTTAGAAGACCGAGGCAAGCGAAGCGGGTGAACGTTCGGGCCTAGCCGACGTCAAGAAACATACACACGAGGTTAAAAAAAGTGTAACAACTGTTTTAAACAAACTGGTTTAAAAGATCTCTTGATCTACCAATACAATTTAACATTATCCAAGAAACTAACTTTTTGAGATTAGAGGTACTCCTTGTATGATGAGGTTGGGTAAGTACCATGATGGTGCCCATCAACTTGCTCAATCTATGAGTGTCATTAATAAGTGTTATATAAGCAATACAGTTGTCATTAGAAGTGTTGTCCGACCCATTAGGCAGCCCGCAATGCACAGCAGCTACACATTTTACCTATACAATATATTTCGGGAACTATGAAGAGGTAAAACTTTTTAATTTAGTACACGTCATGTTTACTTCCTCCATGCAATAAAAAATAATATGAACAATTACCATGCTTTAAAAGTAATTACTGTTTATTAGTATAAAATAATTGTATGTTTAAATTAATATAATGAGATGATAATAATTAAATGTCAATGGAAACACAGAAATTATTCACATTATTCTAAACTACAAGGCGTATTATTTAAGACAGCCTATTTATTGATTCAAATAGAAATAATAGGCCTACATTGCATTTTATTTGTTGGCATTGTTTTTATCCCCCCTCAATTCCTTCTTGTAAATAATAATAATAATAAAGAAGAAGAAAAAAGAAGATAAAATAAAGGCCCTTAGTCATCGCATATTCCAACAGTGTCTGGATCGGTTCATCACTTGAAAGCAGAAGTTGATCCATATTCTCAAAACGTCTTGTATTAGTTTTTATATACACAGATTGTTTATTTTGAGGTTATGTTTACAACTCTCTTATTTTTCAACTTAGAAAAACCACTTGAGCATTCTTTGATACAGATTTAAAATGAAAAGGGAAAAAATTCTCAAAAAAGATTTGTAGAAAATAAAAATCGGTTGCCAAATTAAAACTTGACAACCTATTTTTTCCTGGTTGTCGTAAAACAAAGCCTCAATACAAATTATGAGATAAAAATCGGACCAAAGTGTGTGTGAAAAACTGTTTAAAATACCCGCCATTTTTCGTTGGATTTTACTGAATTTCATTACAGTTTTATTTGGACAGATTTATTCGAATCCATGAATAATTTCAAGTTCCTATATTTTAATCCGTATTTCAAATATATTAGTGAAATACAGATGGTAATAAATACGGCAGATGGAGGGCAAGTTGAAAATAAGTATTTTGTTACTTGAAATGTGAACATTAGTCAAACTGGAGGTCGAATTTTAACCATTTTCATGGTTTGTTTTCGGAACATATCTCAAAAACGGCTTATCGTGTATTCCCTAGCCTAACCTAACAAATTCATTACAATTGTAGAAAATTACACTAAAACAGAAATGGTAATTGTTTACAAAGAAAGTTACTGCTTCTTGAGATTTTTTGTCAACATGTTCTACACACCATATTTCTTAACAATAAAATAAGTTTTTAACTAGGGTTAACATTTTCACGAGAAAAAAAAAACATAATTTCAACTTTTCAAGGTTAAGGTCCATTAAGTGAATTACGCGTTAAAATATGTATGTATGCGAATTTTTACCTTACAAGGTCAAGTAAGGTGGGGCTATATAACCTGACCTGGACTTGTTTAAAAAAAGAAATTGTGCGTTATTTCCCAAGTAGTCACCCATCCAAGTACTAATCGTGCTCGATGTTGCTTGATTTCGGTGACGTATGAATGCATTGAATTCAGTAGTTTTGAAATTACGATTTTTCGGTGAAAACATTAGCTCTGCGTTGAAAACGTATTTTATTATTAAGAAATAAGCTATGTAGAACATGTTAATAAAAAAAAATCTCAAAAAACCAGTAACTTTCTTTGTAAACAAATACCACAGAAATATGTTTTTGGAGTGGGGAAAACTCCAACCGCCATTTAAAAATAAATTTTATTCATTCGATTTGATTGTGTAGCAAATCATTTCAACTTTATTTTAGACGTAAAAACTACAAACTTTATAACAACAGATATACATAACTACACAATAAACCAAAGTAAAATCCAATTAAATAAAACAAAAAGTTCCTACAACCTTAACAAATTATATTCTGTTATTTTCACAACATAAGAAAGTTAAAATCTGTTCAAGGCAATACTTCAAGGATTTTTAGATGATCTCTCAAGTTAGCCTGTATTGGTAGGTCAAAAATCCTACGCAAATTGTAACTCCAAAAATGTGTTTGATTGGAAGGTCATCTTAGCAATACGAAGGATTAGTTTGAAGTAGGCGGGGACTCCTACAACTCCCTCGAATAAGTGCCCTCTATGGATGGATAGATTAGATTCTTTAATTTATTCATTTAGATCTGCTTGCAACTCCTGTCAATGGCAATAAACAGTTGTTAAGCAACTCTACAAAGTCAAATATCATTACACTCTTTGTAAATGGTAGCACAGTTTTACATCTTTTGTTTCAACATCTGCCCTAGTCCACCAAACAGAATACATAATTTAGGTTTTGGTCATTTTTTATCCTTGGACGGTGCGCGCTCTTTCACGCTTGTACCTCGGAATATACAACATTTAGACAAAAATGATAATCATAACTTTTGAACAGAATTTCATTATGATTCAATTCTTGTGACAAGATGAAAGTAAATTCATAGTAAAGGCCCAATCATAAAATAATATATAGACTAGCTATTTCGCATATTTATGTCCTTAAATGGCCCAAAATGTGAAAAAAATCCTTTAAAAAAATTGACCTTTCTATCATTATTTATAACGCTCACTTAAAATCAAAAATTAACTACTAATATTTTTTGACTTTAATAAAGATTCTTAAGGTTACGTAACTTAAACGCGGTTGGCCACAAATAAAATAATGAAATTCTATTCAAAAGTCATCATTATATTTTTTGTCTTCTATCAATAACACAAATTCTCAAAAAAAATATTTTAATATAAAAAAATTAAATAAAAATGTTACAATCTTAATTCGAGTGTAGGAGCGGAAACCAGCCGAACCAAAGTTTGACGAGTGTAATCCAGATAATTTTGTGTTTAACGGAGCAAGGGCCCGCCGAACCAAAGTTTGACGAGGGTAATCAGGGTAATTTTGTGTTCGACAGAGTGAGACCCTCGGAACCAAAGTTTGTCGAGGGTAATCCAGGTAATTTTTTGTTTGACGGAGCAAGGGCCCGCCGAACCAAAGTTTGACGAATGTAATCCAGGTAATTTTGTGTTTGACGGAGCGAGGGCCCGCCGAACCAAAGTTTGACGAATGTAATCCAGGTAATTTTGTGTTTGACGGAGTGAGGGCCAGCGGAACCAAAGTTTGACAAGGGTAATCCGGGTAATTTTGTGTTCGACGGAGTGAGACCAGCGTAACCAAAGTTTGACGAGGGTAATCCGGGTAATTTTGTGTTTGACGGAACAAGAGCTAGCGGTGATTGGGCGTTGATGAAATGGAGAAAAGGCTTAGACAGATTAGGGTTACACAAAACCTAACCAACATAAAAGAAGGTTATGTTTATTTTTTCGTTTTGTCTATTACGTACATAATATTGTTATAGTGTCCGATTTCATTATTATTATTATTATTATTAATATTATTATTATTATTATTATTATTATATAAATGTAATAACCTAACCTAACTTTTTTGTGGTGATTCTTGCAACCACTAATTATTTATTTGTTTTTTTTTCTTTGGTCTATTAGGTATTGTTATATTGTACAGTTAATTTTAGTATTATTATATACATAATAATCTGTTTATGGTGATTCTTGCAACCACTAATCTAATCTAAATTTTTGTTTATCAAAAACATCTGTTTCCACTCGAGTGTCACCATCTGAGAAAACCCAGCTGCAGATCATTAGCCCTTATTTCCCCTCCGCATGGAGTCTCCCCACCCGACCGGCTGGCCCTCGCGTCTCTAGTGAGAATTTGACAGGTGTATTAAAAAGGCACTCCCCTCGCTATCTATAGTGATTCATTAGCTACAACTAACAAGTTAAAACTAGTCTAGAATGGTGACATTGTAGTTGATTAAACCCCTCGCTATCTATAGTGATTCATTAGCTACAACTAACAAGTTAAAACTTGTCTAGAATGGTGACTTTGTAGTTGATTAAACCCCTCGCTATCTATAGTGATTCATTAGCTACAACTAACAAGTTAAAACTAGTCTAGAATGGTGACATTGTAGTTGATTAAACCCCTCGCTATCTATAGTGATTCATTAGCTACAACTAACAAGTTAAAACTTGTCTAGAATGGTGACTTTGTAGTTGATTAAACCCCTCGCTATCTATAGTGATTCATTAGCTACAACTAACAAGTTAAAACTAGTCTAGAATTGTGACATTGTAGTTGATTAAACCCCTCGCTATCTATAGTGATTCATTAGCTACAACTAACAAGTTAAAACTAGTCTAGAAAGGTGACATTGTAGTTGATTAAACCCCTCGCTATCTATAGTGATTCATTAGCTACAACTAACAAGTTAAAACTAGTCTAGAATGGTGACATTGTAGTTGATTAAACCCCTCGCTATCTATAGTGATTCATTAGCTACAACTAACAAGTTAAAACTAGTCTAGAATGGTGACATTGTAGTTGATTAAACTTTTTTTAGGAGGATTTGTATTTATGATAAAACTTGAATCTCTCAGCAAATTTGAATATGCCTTTAGAATTTTTAATAATTTGTGACAGTAGCAAAAAATAAAATAAAAAATACTAGTTTAAACTGTAAATTGATTAATATGAACTAATAAATCTTAAGTTGACAAAGATGTTATATTGCCAAAGAAGTGTTTAAGTTTATATCAAGCAACAACCCAAAGTGCCAAATTAAAAACTAAGTAGGCCTACTCTGTAATTTACGATGCAATTCTTAGATGAATTGCATTTTAGGTTCATTAATTAGGGCCTTATTTTGAAAGCTTTTCACATTCATCGTGGTGTGAATTAATAAAACTTCTCTGAGTGGATTAAACACTAATGACATCCAGGATCTATAACCAATTATTATCAATTCTAACAACATTTAAATGTCAAATTACATGAAAGTTATAAAACCCAATTTAACACACCGATAACTGGAAATAAGGCTGACTATTAGCTGCCGAACAACTGCATCCCAGAGAAGAAAATTCTACATAAGTGTTTAAACTATTATAATAACTAGCAATTAGTAAACACCACTAAAGTAATCAAAAGGTGTTCAATTTCTCGCATAGATTTTTCTTCAACTGACATTTCCTTATCAACACTTTGTTGTGATCAGCTGGTGAACCATGGAGTATATCTCTTAAATAAGCAATCTATCCATTGAATGAAATAATAGATATCAAGACTCCTCACTGTCACTAACAGATGTTGTTTTCTATCAATTAATGGTATTTTTGTTATTAAATTGAAAAACCTTTTGATCATCTACGCTCGCTCGCCAATTAGTGACAGATGTGGCTAACAGTTACAAACTGATAACTGTTTACAAATTGGTTAATTTTAAATAAAACCAATTAATCTATGTCAGAACTAGTAACAGGTAATAACAAAGTGTCAAAACATCTGCTATAGGAAAAGGTTAACCAAACATTCCATAGAGGTCTATGCATAATTTTATGAACATTTGCATAATGTTGAAATTTATTTTTATATTGCTTTTCTTGATTATTATTCTATAACCTTTAAGCTAAACCTTGACTATGGATTAATTTTCGTCTATCCTCACTTCCAACTGTCAAAAGTTGTGAGAGTAATCTAAAAGACTGTGGTCTACTTATCACATTACTGTTGTTATTCGTTTGATTTCAGTGTGAGTATATACTCTGACATACTTAAATGAAGATTTCTTATACTCAACCTAACTCTGTTATATGTTTGAAGATTGAAAACAAAACCTCTCACTAGTGAAGTGAGACCACTAGTCAGCTGGAGGGTTTTATTACCCCCCTGAAAGCTAATTTAAATATAAAATGTGTCATAGCCTTCCTGATAATGACTCTTTTTACCTCTCCCAAAAGATATGCCTGGCTTTCATCAAAGTTATAATACATAAAACAAATAAAATAGTAACATAGATTAATCAACAACATGTTTAATGAAAAAGGTAAAACTAAATAAAATAACGCTCTTTATGAAGTAGTAGATCAATAACAGGTTAGGTGAAAAAAAGAAAAACTAAATAAAATACCACTGTTTATGAAATAGTAGATCATCAACAGATTAAGTGAAAAAGGAAAAACTAAATAATATACTGCTGTTTATGAAATAGTAGATGAATAACAGAATAAGTAAAATAAGAAAAACTAAATAAAATACCGCTCTTTATGAATTAGTAGATGAATAACAGAATAAGTAAAATAAGAAAAACTAAATAAAATACTGTTCTTTAAAATAGTAGATGAATTACAGGTTAAGTAAAAAACTAAATAAAATACTGCTCTTTATGAAATAGTAGATGAATAACAGAATAAGTAAAAAAAGAAAAACTAAATAAAATACTGCTCTTTATGAAATAGTAGATGAATAACAGAATAACTAAAATAAGAAAAACTAAATAAAATACCACTCTTTATAAAATAGTAGATGAATAACAGGTTAAGTAAATAAATAAAAACTAAATAAAATACCGCTGTTTATGAAATAGTAGATGAATAACAGAATAAGTAAAATAAGAAAAACTAAATAAAATACCACTCTTTATGAAATAGTAGATGAATAACAGGTTAAGTAAAAAACTAAATAAAATGCCGCTGTTTATGAAATAGTAGATCATCAACAGATTAAGTGAAAAAAGAAAAACCAAATAAAATACCGCTGTTTATGAAATAGTAGATCATCAACAGACTAAGTGAAAAAAGAAAAACCAAATAAAATATCGCTGATTATGAATTAGTAGATCATTAACAGATTAAGTGAAAAAGGAAAAACTAAATAAAATACCGCTGTTTATAAAATAGTAAATGAAAAACATGTTAAGTGAAAAAAAGAAAAGCTAAATAAAATACCCCTGTTTAGGAAATAGTAGATCATCAACAGATTAAGTGAAAAAGGAAAAGTTAAATAAAATACCGCTGTTTATGAAATCATAGATAGCATACTCTACTACATATTTACTGAAATAAAAAATATACTATAAACCAAACTGCCATTAAAAAATAAAAAATTGTGTCAAAAGTTTACTTACTCTATTTTTAAATAATCACCGATAAAACCTACAACCTATAATATATAATTTGATTTTGTTAAATATCTTTTGTGTAGACGTTTGTAGCCTTTTTAGTTATTACACTTAGCTACATGTTTCACTCCACACATGTTCGAGTCTTCAAGACAGTACCACATCTGCAGGGTGTTACTGATATTTATTACATATGTTATAGCACAAACAATAAACGTTCAAGACATATTTTTTTTATATGTGTTTTAGTGTTGTGTCACGCTTTGTTCATAATTGACTATGTGTAGCGAAACGTGTAGTTCAGTGTAATAACTAAAATTACTAGGCAAACTGTATTTATAAGTGGTTCTAAGGCGTAACAATGAAGATATTTATTTCGTTAAAATTTATCTACTTAACAAATCAAGTAAATAATCTCATAATTTACTAAACTGTTGCTTAAACATTGTAAAAGTTATTGACAAGAAAATTCATCCGTATATACACAAATATATACATATATTCAGTTTTGTCGGTCGATGTACCTTTTAAATCGTCTAAAATATAAACAAAACGACATTCTAAAAATATAATTTGATATAAAACAGAAAATAAAACAATACCAACATAATACAAGATATAAAATATGGAGTCTACTAAGTTAAATGAGAAGTTGAAACTTTATTCAAGGATTTTGATTCATCGCTAAACATGCTCTCAATAGTACTTGTTGAAGTACTCCAGAGGATCTTAATTTGTTTGAGCAATGAAGATCTAGTGTTAATTAAGGACACTGAAAATGTTCATCCAATTATGTTAAAGAAACAAAACAATTCCTCCCATTATCAGTTTCTAGATAATGATTAAAGATTTCCAAACACCTACGACAATAAATTATCCTGTGATATATCAAGATATTAATATTAAATTGCTTAAACATTGGTTATACTATAAATAAAAATAGATCTTGATTTGTGAGATGGTATACTTAATAGAATGAAATCTGAACACAAATAATATGTTTACTTATTTAAACACGTTTCAACGACAAAGTCGCCACCTACAGTGATGCACAAGTACAATAACTAAACTATAATTTATTATAACTGTTAGTTATTGTAGCTCGTGCATCACTGAAGATGCAGAATGTTTGAATAAATGAACTTACTATTTGTGATCAAGTTTTATTCTAATAAATGGTTACACTATATGAATGACACAACACCTCTTATAAATATTTAAACTTAAAACACAAGTCTAAATTACTTGAGATTTTTTGTTCTTTTCTGAAATTTAAATTAAAGTATGAATTGTACTTGTATGTGTATATGCGCATTGTGCTTGTGGTACTTTGAATTGTGTAATTAAGCTTATTATATTTTTAATATACCGTTATCTCCACTTTTTATATAAATTTAATGTATTCATTTTGTTTTGGTTTATTATTATTGTTTTAAATATATAGTTAAATTATTTACAGCTCATTTTTCCTTCTTTGATCCATGATATCTGTGGATGAATTTGTATAATAAGGGAGGGTAACTTCAAAAGAGGCCTAAATGAAATGTGTACTTTTTTTTATTCAATTTTAATATTTGTATGGTTTGTTTATTCGTTTTTAGTTATGTTTTAACAATTATAAGTTAGGATCTAATGTTTAGGTTCTTATTTTAATTTTATATTTTGAAAAACTAATTTTTTGCTTCTGTTTTTCTCGTTAATTATGTATATAAAATTGTAGTGTATTTGTACAAAGAAAATAAATAATTACTGTTTTTTTTTAAATAATAAAAAAGAAATATTAGTAAAGAGTACACAGGAAAATCCACTTATTTATTTCATGATCTTTCAAATAATAATAAAAAGTTCAGGCAATATTTCTATTTAAAAAACACATAAATAATGTTAATTGTTTGAGGATATATCTACTAGATAAAAACTTTTACATTGTTTTAATATAAGTTTTAAATCAATGATTTCCCATCAATTGACCCAGATCTGCTAAAACAGAAGTAACCAGCCAAGACACCAATATAATGTGCACTAATATTTTTCCTTTAGTTTGTGTGTTGACATTTAATTACATGCTGCACATTGCAGCACTCTGTGTAGTGGTAGCTTTAACACTTTACCTACACAGTAAACGGAATTCTTCGCCCACTCTGCCAATTCTAAAATAACCAGTGATTTACACAGACACAAAATTACACAATATTCCTCTTTTAGATGTAACATTTGGACAGCAAAATTCTAGCACTTAGTGTTCTTACTTTTCTGAGATTGTAGATAATATTTTAAAGTTGGAAAAACAAAATTAACAACTTTTCCTTTCAGACCTAAGACTAAATCCTTAAAAATTTTGAGAATTCCTGATGTCAAAATATACTGCCTCTACAGGAAAAGAGTCTGAACCGATGTTTTGCTAGTACTGTATTACTTTATCCTGTATACAAATTATAGAGTTTAATAATCGTTGAAAATGTTTACCTCATCTTTATGTTTTAAATGTATATATATATTAAAGATAAATATCTTTTGTGTTATTTAACTTATAATACACTAAGTTAAATAAAACTGAACAAGTCAGTAGTAACAAAAATTTACAAGTGAATAGTAAAAATAACTGAAGAAGCCATTAGTAATAATAACTATACAAGTCAGTAATAAGAATAACTATACAAGCAAGTAGTAATAATAACTTTACAAGTCAGTCATAATAATTACAATTACAATGACGAAACACAGCATGTATTGAAATAAGAAAAGAAACAATGAAGAAAAGGATTGTCCGACAGTATCAATGAAACAATCATCTAAAGTTTGGAGTAGGCCTACCTAACAATAACTTTACAAATGATGAGTAACAATAAAACTGGTTAGAACTAAAACAACCTGTCAATGCAGGAAACCTAACCCACACTTAATTAGTAATGGAAACCATGTATTATTAAAAGACATTATTTACCTGTGTGTTGTTGTTGGGTTTGCCATTAAAGCGTTTAAGGGTATTATGTTTATATAAAGCCTAGGCCTTGACAATAGTGTTTGGCGTGTAAATATTAGCCAGTCATTATTTCAATAATGGTCATGAAGTAGAATGCATTTTTAACTAATACAAATATAAATTTCAACACTTTTTTCCTCCTTACATTCTTGTAAATAATGAATGTGTAATTTAAAATCAACAAGGATATGTTATATAACCGGTCCAAAGAGAAATTAAATTATTTAATAAAATGCATGTTTTCTCATATTTACCTTAATTTTATGTAATCCCATGAATTCACATTCCCGTTTTCAAATGAGACAATTTTATGTTTTGCTTTAATCACCACCACTTCAACATCTCAGCTGTGTTAAAATCAACCAATAACATTTTTAATGGTGAGGCGGATGAGCAGTAAATCATTTTCATGTTTTTCAAACCTCTTTTCAGTGGTCTCATGTTTCAAATTTGAACCAATAATTTTAAAGAAATTATGTTTAAAATTTAAAATATAGTTTGCTAAGAACATGTTTTGATTTAATGTGTGGTTTAACGATAATTCAATAATAATGAAAGTTAGTACACATTATGGCCTTTTAAAATAAAAGTAATCTAGAACATAAAGATTAGATAATTTCACTTTCTTACCAAAAGCAGTGAGGGTTGCACTTTTTTTTATGGAAACAATCAAAGTGCTACTAGAATCAATAATTTAACACACAGATAACCAGTTAATTAAAAGTATATTTTCGAGTAAGTGAAAGCTTCAGGACCCCAGATCTATAGCTAATAAGAAGCAAAATACTGAAAACCTAATAAGAAATGAAGTTGCAATTCTGGGCAATGTTGCTTTCAACCATGCTATTAGTACAAAGCATCTGACAGTTGTATCTCTGGTGTAGGACGAACTAGTATTCATCAAAATTTGGAAACTTCACAAATTCCATCCAAACAAAATACACCAACATAGTACAAGAACTGAATAAATACAACTTTAACAGGTGGAATTTTGTGAATAAGTATAAGGGATTAATTCTTTTTAACATTTGCTTTTCAAACTAGTGTTTGTTCTTTGTAAATGGTATATAGGCCTACAATTATTGAACATTATTGTCACTATTGAACTGATTCCAATTCCAGGATATTTCAGGATGTTCATTACCAACACCCAGAAAAATTAAATGTTTGAGCTAGAATTTTTGGCGACTGCCTTATTTGTCCTTTTTCTTATCAGGTAATTTAAATGAAAAACAATGATTTAATTGATCCAATGCTAATGCTTCAAAAACCTGTTGGCATTCCAAGAGGACAGAGATTCTTTTCACTAGAATCTGACTGTTCGACAGTATCTTGATCATAGCTTTGTAGGATGAGTTAGAAGAGGTTATATAAAATACTCCCACACTGTCACAAGATTTGTCCCTGGTGGGGTCACTAACTCAAAAAGTCAAAGTTACTCAATCCAACCCCACTTTGTTAAAACATTTACGCCGATATATCCTAAACGAGTATGGTCAAATTATTCCAGAATGTGTCTCAACTGTTCAGAAAAATTTGTATTATTACATGGAAGCTAAGGTCGTCATTCAGAATTTAAACATTTACTAAACTTTCCCTTAACAGAAAGTGAGACTCCAAGGAAAAGATATTTTTTAATAGTTTTAAATTAAATAATTATGGAGCTTAACCTTCTAACCATTTAAAATTTTAACAGTAGACAGTGTTCAAAATAAGAAATAAAATTATCCTCATTGAAAATAAAACTTACAGGTCCGTGTAATTAAAAAAATTATAAATTAAGTATGATAAAACACAAATCTTTTGTTTTCGAAGGGCGACAGTACAATGATTCTTGTATATTTTACATCTAATAATACTAAAAGATAATTTCCATGACTCCAGTGTCCATTAGCTTATCCCAATCGGTCTTCCTTAATAATCTATACTTCTCTAACCAATTGTAAAATAATCTACGCTTCGCATACGAAGTTGCAAGTCACCTGTTAATTAGTACAAATTGTTTAATTAGTGAGTTACTTTGCTTCTCAATAGAAATCTTTTTTTATGTTTGTCAGTTCAAAAGTCAGTAGTCACTACATATTGTAGTATTGTGATAATTACATCACTGCCCATTATTGTAATATGATTAAGTTGTTAATAAATGTCCTACCTATTCCGTTGTCTAAGAACGTTATCAATATTACGTTTTAATAATTATCAACAAATTATCTAGTGATGACTAATGTAATAATAATTTCTAGTTAATACGATCTCTCTCATTGAAACGCAGTGGGCTACCACTGTAAAATGTAACCAATCCTCATAACAGTAATTTAACACCATTTTTTACTCACTCTACACAGTATATATATTTACAGTAATATAAACAGGTATAGTTAGTTTCTCACTTTAGTTTTCAGACTAATCTCAAAAACTACTAAATAAATTTATGAAATTCTTTCACTATTAAGTCCAATTCTTCCTAAGTGTCATTGATTAATATAAATTAAGGCAGAACAGCAGACCAAAAGGAGATCAAATCTGACCAAAGCTGGCCGGAGTGCCAGTGGTTCATGCCATAGTGAGAGATAATATTGAGCGAATATAAGACGTTTGAACAGGCACCTGGTCATGTCTTATAGGCTACACCTCTTTTTTTCAAAAAGATCTTAACTAAGTAGCCTAAGTAAAAGAACAATCGTTTCACCAAGAAGTGAGTCTTTTGACAAAATAAGTGATATTGAAATTGCAAAAAATAGCTTTATGAATAAAAGAATTACGATGTGCAAATCACACTGTACAAATTCGTTGACACAGTGTGAAATCTCTATTAATGTTTTAAATCCATCACAATGTATTCAACTGAAAATTTTGTACCTACTACAATTAATTTGTTAAGCAATCCAAATATATATGGAATGATTCCAGACTACAAATCAAAGCATTACATAAGAATATAATTGAATATAGTATGCTGATTGAACCCACACAGTTACCACAAATCTCCTGCATACCAATGTTACATCAGATCTAACTTTTATTTATAAGCGGCTGCAGTTTTAGAACAAATTTTTTTGTTAAAACTATAAATAAATCATATGACTGAATAATCAAATTCACCATACATAGGGAATTTATATTATACTATTTTGATATCACAATAAATACAGCAAATTTTTAATTGTGAATTTGAAGGCATTATAAATTTTAAAGAGAGCTTTTACTATAAAGTCATATATCTGGGTGAAAGTCACAAACTGAAAAATGTTCAAGGAAAACTTTTTTGTCAAATTTCTATATCCAAAAGTGTTTCCTGTGGTAAAAAATTGAGAGTGATCATTAAAAACAATAATTCCTAAAAACTTAACCTCAAAATCAGCAATAAAAATTCTAGTATTTTAATACAATAAACATCTGTGTTTTAACTGAATTTTACTCAAATTTAGCAAGTAGCTCAAGTTAAGTTTTACAAATATGATATTATAAAATTGTCACAATATTTTCAAAATGGTGGCTGTTTGAAACTGTTTCTTCGGTAGTTCTTTCTCTAAGACCTATAAGAATCTATTTCATGCAGCTTATTTATAAGTACCAAGATTGATGTCGTCAAACAAGCTGATAACCAAAAGACATTTGCAACAAATCATGTCAACACTATTGCTTGATGCTGAGTATTTTATACCAAGTGTAAACTAAATGAGCACCAATGGTTTTGTTCTTTCATTATTAAAAGAATAGAGAGGATGACTGAGGAGAATGTGGATTATGCATCACACACATACATTAGTATTCTTAGATATACATCCATTAACTGTATGGTTTATTTTGGCTGTAATGATCCATGTGGACTTGACCTGCTTGGACAGTTTTGTCTGCATCTTAAGAAAAAATTATATTTGGCCTTGCTCTTGATTTTACAAGATTTGATGACTAGCAACAAAACTTTTTTATTGTGATACTTCACAAATGATTGATTTTTATAATTGCAAAAAAGTTCTCAATACTATGAAACCATCAACGGCCTATTTATGAAAAATAGTGTTGTAAAATTTACTTTGACGATTGACTTAGAGAAAGGATAATTTGTGAGTATTTTAAAGATAAAAACATGTAAATTGTTTGCCATCTTAATGAATGATTAAGTTAACACAAAGACATTTTTTTGTCTCCATGATCATACCATGAACCAATAGGGTTCCTCAGTATTAAACGTCCAAACTACAGATAGTTTGTCAAAAATTTTCGAGTAATATTGAGTATACATAGTAACGGAAACTACCATTAAAATATGAATTTCATGGACAACTGCTATTCATTGACCTACAGGTAAATCAAGGTCTCTTCAGGAAAAGACAACATCACTCTTCATGTATTATTCAAAAGTTCCACTTTAAAGTAAAGTACTTCTATCAGACAAGGTACTATGAAGGTTGGCGACCTCGTCTAGGAATCAAATATTCCCATGCAAAAAAATTATAATCCCAGAGATGGGGGGAGTGAGAAACAATTTTTGTGATAGGTAGCGTTACAACTCACCTGAATGACTTCAAGTTAATTTTTCAACAGAAAAATAAAAGAGAATTAGCCTATCAACTAATCCAACAATTAATTCAAATCACAACTAATAAATAAAAATAAAAAATTCTCCTTTTTTTCATCCTTGAATGAGTCTGCCAGAAGAGCTACTCATTTCAATCTGCATAAATGTTGGAAGACACCCGTTTAAAAAAGTAGCCTATGGTACAAGTAAATTTAATATAAACATTTTTGAACACCAAACATATATAGGTCTATTACGAAGTACATTAAGATCATTCATTTATTGACAAATTCACTGGAAGAAAAAGAGAGCATAGAATAGTGTAAAATTGGTGGAGAGAAAAGTAAATTATAGGCTATATAAAAGTATAATTAACATTCCGTGAGGAGTGTTAGTGACTTTGCTTCTATTTATAATGTAAAAGTTACATGTTTAAATAGCACCACACCTATATCATGGAGAAGGGGTTCAAAGAGCTACACTGTGTAAAAGGGTGAAAAAACAACCCTCAAACCCTCACTATTTGAGGAATATTTATTAATTATTGTAAATCTATAGCACATATATTTTCCCCACAATATTCACTAGTTAACTAATCCTACATTTCTTAATTATTAATATCTAAGTCATGGAAAGGTGTATCTAAAAGCATAGGCCTACATCAAAGTTTTCAAGAGTATCAGACGTTATAGGGTATAAAAACTTGAACAGGACATAACTTGTACAATAAAGTGGTAAAATATTGTAACATAAAGACGATATATAAATAAGTTGGAAAAACAAAAACAATCTTTAGTAAATTCTACAATTTAATTAAGTCTTGCCGACCATGGTTTCGCCAGCAACATTTGTAAAGACTCCAAAGTGGTACTCAATGATCAGGTAGAATTTTTGTCAAACTCACCTTTGCTAAAACCATTGTCTTCCTTATGACCACATGTTTCCCGCACCCTTCTCCTCCCTCCCCCCCCCCCCCCCCCCCCAGCTAAGTAACTGTTCTTCTTTTTGTAATATATGGTAGTTTTCAATATCTTCCTTAGTCTTGGTTAAGCTGCCTTGTAAATGCCGTTGCTGATGAAACCATGGTCGGCAAGACTCAATTAAATTGTAGAACTTACTAAATATTGTGTTTGTTTGTTCATTAAAATGGAGTTCTACCAAATACCTTCGGTCAATAGTGTAAATCGTATAAATAAGTTACTAGTATAATATCAATGGAAAAAAAAAATATGCATAATAATCCTAAAAATTGACACAATGCAAGATATTAATAGTTGAATCACAATACTCCTACTGTATATGAATGACTGAAAAAGAATATGAAGGACAATCTAAGAAAATATACAATGTAAGTTATCTCTCATGATAAGGAAACAATGATAATACACACAATGACAAATTGGTGTTAAAAAAAGAAAGGATAAGAAACATTATCATGAGATGATGATGTCTACTCTCTAATTAAGTTTAGTTATGGGTTATCTCATCTCAACTAATTTGCTTAACTCTTGAGATCACAAGGCATACTTTTTTATACTTTATAATTAATAATTCAAATTTTGATTTTAATCTTGTTTTGACTATTATATATAAGAAGACATGATAAAGTCTTATTTGACTGAATATGTCTGTTCATTTGTGATTGATTTTTTACAAAAATACTTAACATTTTTGATAAATTATCACATAATTTAGGCCTACCATTTTTCCTTGCTTGTGACTAGAACAAGTTTTGATAATTTTTCAATCAATTCACAATTATTCACTAATTATTGTAATGAAATAGTTGTTTAAAGGAATAGGCTATTAGGAAAATCTTATCGTCACTAGGTGATATTAGTAGGCTACTAAAAGAACCTGTGGATATGCACATCTATTCTAATTTTGGGGATTCCAAGTATAAAAATCATAAGTAGCCTAACATTATGTCTCAGCCTAAAATAATATTATGTAACATATGTGGGTAAATATGCAGCTGAGAGTTTTCCAATTTATTTATTGCGAAATC
Source organism: Aphrophora alni (assembly GCA_963513935.1). Lineage (NCBI taxonomy): Eukaryota > Metazoa > Arthropoda > Insecta > Hemiptera > Aphrophoridae > Aphrophora > Aphrophora alni. Next base: position 36,575,306 of record OY740766.1, read on the forward strand.
TCGGCAATTCGTCTACAAAATAGCATTTTTTCCATCAATTCGATACCATACTCCTTTTCAACGCAAGTGGGTTTTTTATCTCTCACAATTCATTATTTACTTAACTATCTTTGAAATTGACAAATTTGTAACATATTCAATCGTATAACCATATTGAAATCACTCGTGGGACGTAGGTGCACTTCAATCACTTATATAGGTTTATATTACTACACTTCTAAGATTATGATATATAAGATTCATGATGACTAGGCTGAAACCCAGACCTAGTAAAAGAACTATAGGTCAAGTAAGGTAAATAAACATATAGGCTATATAGGCTATAATGACCTTCCTTGACCTGTAATTCTTTAACTATGTGTGGTTACAACATTATTGATACTAAATGACCACTAGTTTGACAATTCTTAAAACAGAACTATTTGCGAGGAATAAAAAAAAAAAAATCAATAGAGTTTACTTAAAATTGATTAAATATTTGTCGAAATAACTTCAAATGCCATAAAATAGTCATTTTAAATCGCTGTTTTTGGACAGAAATAATGAATTGTGAAACAAAAAGTGAAATGTGTCAATATAATAATATTTCGAGTGAAAAATATACGACCTAGACTGGGAATCAAACCCAGGACCTTTGGCTTTACGCACCAATGCTCTACCAACTGAACTATCCTAGTCGCTTCCCAGCACAGGGCGTAGACTTCTCACTTGACTTTTTACGTTTATTGCTGCAACGCAATGTTTAAGTCTACGTCGTATATTTTTCACTTGAAATATTATTGTATTTTCAATACCTGCTAGTAAAAATGTATAAGCGGAAAGGTTAAAAATTAATTTTGAAATGTGTCATTAAAAAGTATCTGAATGATGGATAAAACACTATTTTGAAGAGGAATTAAAAGAATTTGGATATATAACTATGAATGTGTGTGCAGCCACACATTTAGAAATCTACTGTTTTTTAACAACTTAAAAGTTAGATGAGGAAATATTAAATTAATTATAAAAGTTTGAATAAGGTAAACTGATACACAATTTACTTAAAATTTGTTTGTTTTGTTATATTTTTAGGTAGGTACAGTAACATGGAATCATATTAACACATGGAATAGTAAATAAATACAAAATGAATATTGCATAGGCTAGTAGACTATCTATTTACTCTACATAATTGATTTGCATGTTAGAATTAAAATTAAAAGCTAAATTAGCAAATTAAACTAATATTTTAACAACAATTTAATCACATTATCTCTAACTTTTTTTTAACATATTGTAGCATTGTATAAGGGTTTAAACGTATAAACTAGAAACAAACAAGTTTAGTGTTACTACACACTTAAAAAGTAGAGGACATTTTAAAATTCAATGAGATAACCGTCTAAATTTGCATGATTAACATAACAAGATAAAAGTAGGTGTGGCTGGGTCTGACCCTTACCCTCATCTTTCTAGCCTAGTAGAGAATATTTCCCCCACCCAATGGCCGGTTAAAACAAAAACATAAAGTAATATGTTTAATACTAATTTTAAAGATAAACTAAAACTTTCTTACCTTAAATAAATTATTTATTAACTGCGAAATGTCTAATTAATAACTAAATATCACCGGCACATATTTATATTTACAAAATACACTTTTATCACCACCATTTTTGAACCAGGGTTGCCAGTTCAATACAAAAAATATTGTATCGTATCTACTAGTGATAACTGCGTCTGTACACAGAGAATTCCTTTAAGAAACTCAGTGGAACAATATCATGCACTTAGTGAAGAAATTGACCACATGATCCCAACTTAATACAAGAGTCTATGCTTGTGCTCCAACTTGTTTTTTCATAACTCAACTCCGAACAAATTTATAACCTTATTTTATTTTTTAGTATTTGGTGAAAATAAATAATTTTACGACAAAAAAATCGGGAACAAATTAATTTAATGTAACATACTCTAAACATTAATATTCATTGTGGACCATTACGATGATCTACTGAATTCTAATAATTCGCTGAATGATTAATTTGAGTTCTCAGGAACTAGATGCTACTTACGTTTCCCATCAATCAAAATAGCAAGCTTAGCTTACACTAAAACTTAACTAATATGTTATAAATTTCATTGTAAAAATACAATGCCATGGTTTAATATATATATATATATATATATATATATATATATATATATATATATTTTGACCTATTGGAAATGAATATAATTTATCATGCGTAAATACTTCTTAAAAATATATTTGATTATTTATTTATTGATTACGTAATCATGATGTTACGCGAAACAGATGTTACAAACTCCTCAATTTTTTCGTTGCAGTTGAAGTTGCAACCGGAATTACGTTACGCATTTATGCATAATTTGTCTTGGAATTATTGTGAAGTTGCTTTTGGGGTAACCTAGCACAACTATTTAAGAGTAGTTTCTAACCATAAAATTATAAGCAGAAACTGTTTCATACACTTATATTGGATTAAAAAAAAAAGAGCAGGGTGTAGGTTAAAAATTAGGATTCCAGTTATGCAGTCCTTATTACCCTAGAAGCATGTCTCTCCATTTGATTATGTTACAAATCAGCCTTGGAGGTATGCTTCTCTTAACCCTTTGCGATCAGAACATTTTTATTAAAAAGTTCTCTGAGGTCAGATGATGTCCAGCGCTACTGGACATTGCCATTTTCCTGCTAGCTTTTAGTACCTTGCTGCATTGAGTCCTTGCTGCTTTTAGTACCTTGAGTAGTCTCAGCTTGTATGTCCAGCACAGCTGGACAATGCTTATTTGCTTGAACGGTCAGATGTCCAGTACTACTGGACATGTATAGAAGTATTTGTTTGGGGAGGTTAGAAATTTATTTTTGGTTTGGCATGTAGTGCATTATGTTTATAAAGCCTATAACTTAAATAAATAACTCTAATGCTTTGTATGACTTAGCTCAGCTTAATAAGTCACGTTCTTTTCCTTGTGATACACAGCTGTGCTCCGAATGTGAAAAACTGTAATATGCATCAGCGCTTTACTGTATTTGATAAAAACCTACACTACTATCTCAGTTTAGGGACAACTGATAATATGGTGCGACCTGACAGGAATGACAAGCAGGATTGTCTTACACTGCGTACATAAACTTCTACAATCATATGGTAATATCGAGGTACTCCATGTGTTCACAGACAGATTTTATACCAATCTAGATGTGGCATCAGAACTATATGACATGAAAGTTCATCTAAGAGAAACTGTAATGAGAAACAGAAAAGGTTTCCTAAAAGAGGTGAGGTCCAAAATAAAGAAAAATAAATGGAAAGAAAGTTTCAAAGATTAAATTTAAAAAGGGTGAAATCAAAGCTTACAGAGGAGAAGACAAATATTCCCTTCTTTTATGAAGAGATACAAATGATGTAGGCCTAACAATGCTATCTACCATTTATGATAATTCAACCAAGACTGTGAGACATGTTATAAAAGGGGGAATTTCTGAAAACATTACAAAGCCCACAGACTATGTAAGTAATGAGTACAATGAGTCAATGGGAGGTGTAGATATTGCTGACCACTATATCTTTTCGTACAGCTTCACTATAAAATCAATAAAATGGTGGCGAAAGGTGTTTTTCTGGCTGTTGGAAACCGCTATTATAAATTCATTTATTTTATACAACTTAAATTTACAACAAGGACAACGCAAAGTTCAACAAAGAAGATTCAGAAGAGAGCTGGTGAAACAGTTGGTCGCAGATACAAGAAACACGCCAAAACGTAAACGATCTTCTAACTGTGAAGAAGATGAGCGACTAAGTGGAAAATTGCACTATTATTATATCCAATAGAGACTAAAGGGTACTCAAAGGACTGTGTAGTGTGTAGTAACAGAAATCCTGGCAGTACAAGAAGAAGAAGCAAATGTTATTGTAAAACATGTGAAAAAGAACCTGGACTTCATCCAGGACTTTGTTTTGAAAAATATCACACACTAAAAGAATACAGGTGAATTTCTACATTATAAATCTGAATTTTAGTAACGTTTAGGATATTGAACAAACATTTAAGATTGAAATTATGTAGGCTATTATAAATTTACGTAGAATCTGAATAAAAAATAAAAAACGGAAATGTAAACATTTTATATTATATTTGGTATTATATTATTATATTAAACATTATATTATATTTTATATAATATAAAATGTTTACATTTCCGATGTAGGTAATATATAATTATAAATCATACACTTCATTCTTTTTTGTATTTACGATGTATTAAAATGCTTATCCTAACAATCACGCTTTATTTATTTGGTTCTTATAAATATAAAATAAAGGTTTTTAAAATGTTGTGCAATAACTCCAGCTGACGTTTAAATCACTTCCGAGTTGATTATGCAGTAGAGTCTAGACTGGCACAGATCAAACGTGGATAAGTTGGTGTCCAGTAGGACTGGACATCCGAGCTGAGAGGACACACAGCCAGTAAGTAAATCAGACTTGGTTGTGACTATGCGTTGTCCAGTTGTACTGGACAAACGATCGCAAAGGGTTAAGACCTGGCGCTTTAACGAGCCTATGTACTATTCGGAGATCACAAGTGTTGTAGAGGACTGTAGCGGAAGGAAGGCGTCTATTATTGGCTGATGCGAGCTGGCTCTCATACTTCAGACTATTCTAAAAACATGCACCTGAATGACAATGACAGTGCAAAGGGTTTATTACAGGCCTGTTTTGAAACGGTTTGGTACCTATCATCAAAATTGACTATATAAGCAAGAAAATAGGCGTTGCGAGACTGATCTTTTCAGTACAGTGAGTAATGTTTTGACCTTGGCTAGTAGCCTAGTTTCCCTGGCAACGATGACACAGACCGCTCCCCTTTCCTTACCCCGCTTCCCCCTCGCTACATCACCAGCCATCTCCAGAGTATGGTGTGTGTGATGCCCATTGTATTACATACCGTAGGGCCTATTCTTTTTACTTTCCTGGAAATAATATTTTCATCTGTTTTCATAACCCAAAAATTGGGGACAGCTGCTATAAGAAAAAAACAGAAAATTGCAAACTTTCAAATGAGCTTTAATGATTTTGATCAAATTTTGCTTAAGCATAGCCTGTAAGGACCTGAACAAACTGTTTTGGTCGCCATCTCATCAAAAATGGTGATCTGTGAGTTATCGGTAAAAACCAGTCATAAGACTGCTGTAAAATACTTAATTTCTTAAAATTAGCTTTACCGATTTTGTTCAGATTTTAGTGAAATGTTAAGATTATTAATCCAAAACTGTGCTTACATCGCAAGTAAAAAAACTATTACTGTTCAGTAATAATTGTCAAAACACAAGCTCAATTTCAATCAAATACATTATATATTCCATTTTTTAATTATTCATATTATTTTAAGTAAACTTGTTGTGGGAGGGAAAAGATAAAGTATGATTTATTCTTTATATAAAAGATGATCTAATTATATGAATTAGCCTTATAAGGAATAAAGGGAATGATAAAATCACTCCCTCAGAAGTCAAAAGATGGGAACTGTCTCATCAATATGTTACAAAATCTAGATAACCCCCTAACTTAATCTTAGCAAAAACATCCTTTTTCTTCTAACAACAGGCTTACTTAAAATTAATATAATTAATTAAAAAATGGTATATTAACAATACAAAATGAATAATAAAACATTAGTCTGTGGTTCAACACTCAACACAGATTCGTCCTTTGCAACCAAATTACAACAATTAAGTCTTCTTTTTAAACTCCCTACTGATTGAGAAAGTGAACAGTGTTTACGAAATATTTAAGAACTTTAGTGTTTTATTGTGTTTTTCTATTTGTATCTACTAGGTATTACCAAGGACCACTTTCCAAAGTAAGCCTGTCTCTCCTATCCATACAAAATCTAAATGTAATAGGCTATGTGCCAAATTAAACTCTAACCCAAAATATACAAACACAAATACAATGTGTTCAAAAGTCTAATATAAAAATAGTCTTATGAGTAAATTTATCTTGCATAAAATATGTTAATATTTCACAACAAAAACTTCAAACTTATGTATTTTATTTTAGGCTGTAATAATAATCATCGAAACCCTAATTTATAAACACAAATTTAGAATACTATATATTCATTGAAAAAATTAAAATCTTGGAATAAAATCCCAATAAGAAAATAATTAGAGTTATAATAATGTATATTTTATCCAGTATATTTATAAAATATCTAGAAAACTAGTTGCTTAGTTTTTATATGATTTTAAACTTTTCATAGACCAATTATTATTTTAATTTACAAACAAACAATTAATTAATTCCAATCATTAAATTAAGCACATACATTTTCTTACAAATAATATACTTTTTTCAAAAAATGTAGTGTGGTTTAATTTAGTCAGTTTATGCTGAATCAACCAAAAAATATAATTAGTTGTTATTATTGGCAACTAAGTAAAAGTTTTAAATATTGTGAATAGTTGTTTTTACTTATAGCCTCAATCACTGAATATAATTTATGAATATGGAAAATGAGGCATTGGATGTTAAAAAGCTTAGTTGTGGACACCAGACCCGGCTTGGGTCTGGCGAGGTAGAGTTGCCTTGCGGCAAATGGTGGTAATGGACTGGGAGGTCAGGTCATGGGCGTCATCGCCAGGGGGACGGGGGGACGCGTCCCCCCCCAATAATTGAGATGTAAAAATATTTTTGCTAAAATCGAATGATTTACTTAAAACCTTAAAAGGTAAACATCGGGCTTTGTCTTTACTAGGGTTTTTAACATTACATTTCTGTTACAAACGCAAATAGAATTAATTTTGAATAGTTGTATCCAATGAAGCCCAGTATGTTGGTAGTTAGTTTGTCGGTGTGGAGTATCGTCGTCTCGTCTTCAATCTGATCTGACTCATTGCGCAGAAGGTTTGTTTCTCCGCTCAGCTTAAAAAAGTTATAATAATTAGATTTATTGTTTTAGTGTACTTCATTTGCTGACAAAATATTAAAATAAATGCATAAAAAGGATGTTTTGAGAAGTTTAATTTAAAAAAATTTCCATACCACCAGACCCTCGGCATATGTCCCCCCCCCCCAATAATGAACTGGTGATGACGCCCATGGGTCAGGTGGTATATAAGTTGGTATTAGGAAAGATGGTCGGTCAATGGGTGTTCACTCTGATTTAAACTCTCTGCCAGGAGATGACTTGATGTGGTGGAGGTTGAAAAGAAAAGACGGATATGTATTGGCTTAAAATTCATTTTCCCCAATACTAGCCAGATTTATTGTGCCTCTGTGTCACCTCTCTACTACGTTGTAGCAAAGTTCACAGGAGCTGACGTCCCTGTGAGCTGTGAGGCGAAGAACCAGGTAGGAACTCGCATTAGGTCTGAGAACCTGAGAAGGAACTTGTATTGAAGACTTGTGAGAACCTGAACAGAACTTATTGCGAGATAGAAACTGATTTGCTAACAGGATTTTTTTGTATTTAAACATTTTGGTCTGAGGGCCATAAAAGAAGGTATAAAATCTCATTCTAATGAGCAGAAGTACTAGAGAACCAGAGGGGTTCCAGTTTTTATGGGAAATGATGACCTGAACCAACAGTAAAACATGTCAGGGAAAGTAAGACAAAACTATGTGCAAATCAACATCAAGTATAGAGGAGATTGGGAGCTTGACCTGCAACACAATTTTTAGATATGTTTTTTTAGCGTGAGGTGTTTACGAGAGACTTAGGTTGGTTTACCTGCAGAGTGTAGTACCTACTAAGTGTGTTTTGCTGGTGAGTTGACATGAAGAACTCGGGTGAATTTTTTACACGTTTTTGACGTTATCAACTCTTCTTTAATGAGTTTTGTTTTTAGCACAATACTAACACGGTAAAATAAAATAATTTATACTCTTCTACATTTTTTGGGTGTCCTGATTTAAATTGCATGTTACTTTTGGGTATTTCCCACACAATTCTTAATAGATAATTTTATGGGATCAAAAATATTTCAACAGTCCCAATAATTTTTTTAGGTATAGTCATTTACTATGTTTTTATAATTATTTTCAGGAAAATGTTTTTATGTAGTTTCTTCACTAATACAATGTTGAATTTTTGTACTTTCCTGAATCTTAGAAGTTGGCTTTTAGATAGTACTTAAAAAGTAAGACTTTCATTTATATAATATTGTAGATCATATCTAAAGATGTAATTTGTAATTATCTTGAATGAAGATTGTTTCACATTTACATATGCAGTTCCTCATCCTTTAATTCCTATTGTTAATAATATAAATTTTAAAGGATTTTACTCCAAAACTTTATTTAAAGCTTCAGGGTGAATCATATCCACTGTCACCACTCGATTTGCCATTACCTATACAATGTTTTTTGTACATATAAAGGTTTAGTTGTTATATACAATTATAAAATAAAATCAATTAATTCTTATTTTTATGAACTGTATTTTATAAATAGATTAACAATATATTTATTAATATTAGTGTGTTGGCATTTTAAATACAATTTTGGAGACGAGGCCCTTCTTAACATTGAATATAGCTTCCTGATAATGGTCCAAACTATAAACTGCCACTCCTAGTTTTTCATATTGAAGATATCTATAACCAAATAATATTACATAATTATATTTAATTAACTGATTACAAGATTTATTTTCTTAATTGTAAACCATACCCTAATAATTAAACAAAAATTTATGTATATAATATATGATGTACTTAATTAAAAACAGCTAACTACTCGAATGAAACTCTCACAAGATAATTTATGTCGGAGTCAAATGATGAATATGGTAAAATCATTTTTTGGTTAAATTGTTAGGATAAATATCAAATTCAGAATATAAAACTTACAATTGTCGTAATTTATTTTATTCAATATTTTAGTAGACATTTTACACATATTCTGAATTAAGTTTAAATGTTTGAAATAACTACAAAATATTAGTTTATTATAAAAAAATATATAGGATGATGAAATTTCTAAAACAGCTTCAAAATTAAAAGTTTTAAAAGGATTAAAACTAAAAGGTTTAAAAGTTTCATACTTCAAAATAAAAATTTTGAATTATTTAAAGGAACAAAAGTGTAAATTCTGTTAAACAAACAACCATGAAAATCAACCCAATAGAACTCCAGAAATAGTTGTTCAGAGATATTTAGTAACTTACCTGCTAGTCATAGATTCAATAAGATTCAGAGCTTTGGGGATCGTGAAGTGGTTTGTATTGACCCCAACAAAAGTCAATTCTTTCAGGAAAAACTCAAAAGGTGACATGCTGAAAATGATTTTATATTTAATTTATTTTATCACAAATTAAAATATATTACAGTTCATGAATAATTAACATAAACAAAAATGAACCTTTTTTTTTAAATTAATCAAATACAATTTACGATGAGGAAGTGTTTATGGCACAAACAAAGCAAGTTCAGATGTTTATTTAAATATTTTTCAAAGGTAGCATGGATGGATTATTTTTACTTTTTGATTGACAATTACGTAACTAACATTTTTGATGACTTTGGAAAATTTGATAAAGTTTGTTTAAATTGGTATTTTGCTTGTACATTAGAAAATAGACTGATATTAATCATCTTACTGATAACATTCAACCACTTATATATTACCTGATTTTATTGTCTGTTGAATCTGCTCCAAAAATACACATTTTTCCACCTGCTCGCAGCCATGTGAGTGCTTCCTGAATAGTTTTGTTGTCACCTGTACAATCTATGCACACATCTATTCCCCATTTCTTGTCATTAGTTTTCAATGTTCTAACTTCATCAGGGTTTAAACATTGGAAACCTAATTCTAGAGATACAAAGGTACAAATTACAGAAATTTTAGAAAAAATACAAATAACAGACTGGTGTAATGTAATTTAAGTATAGTAAAATATATTTATTATGATTAGAAAGCACTAAATATCATTACTTTCCGTTTTAGATATGTGTGTAGGAAGGTATTATTGTGTTAAATTTTTTAATTTGTGTGGGCACATATTCATTTTGTGACATAAAATGACTAAAAACACAAATAAAAAACAAACCAAAAATATATATGTATACCAGTTTATAAATAACTTCAGAACAAATTTCGAGTAAATTTTATATGAGGAATTCTTTTTTTATGGTACTAAAAATGTTTTATTAAAATGTTAGTAATACCGGTAGCGCTTTATTTTAAACTAAGACGTGTGTTCAGGAAGCACCATTAAGTCAATAAAAAACAAGTTTATGGATGTTATCATGGTATTTACCCAGCCCCATCATAAAATGTAATACAGGCAGATCTTCTAAATGAAAGCCCAAAAGTTGTTTTTTGGGACTTGTAGGAAATTTTAAATTGTATTGGTAGATCAAGTGGTTTTATCCACTAGGGGCAGTTTGTTTAAAACAGTCGTTCCACTGCTTACAGAACCTTGTAACTGTGTATAGTACTACTTTTTTGACATCAACTAAATATATATTTGTTCATATATTAAATAGTCTCCACTCACTTTGTTAATGTCAATATCTCAGCCCTTGCTGATTTCGGAGTAGTAAATAATGTGTAGGAGCCTCCACTTGTTACCCTCATGTCCATGACAGTCTTGCCAGATCTTGTAACTATACGAATAACTCATTCTTTGGAGATCAATGTTCAAAATTACATTATTGACCATAAATTTGCTATTTATCGTGTAAAGAGGTGGGGTTGATGTCAATACATACAGAATTGAAATCTGGAAATTGGGATCTAATTTTGTGGGGTAAAAGTTGAATAACACAAGATATGAATAAAAAAGCTGTTTAAATGGCCCCCATTTCTATATTTACAATTCAATTCATCAATTTTAATACGGTTTTATATGAGAACAGTGTAGTCCACTATACCAAATTACATGTTTCTATTTTAATTTTTGTGACACCTATCAAGCAAACATACAGGCAACAATGGGAACGAAATGGACAGTTTGTCGAAAATCATTTTTTCGGTTTTTTCATTCCTTAAAAGGGTGAAATAAACTTACTTTGTATACTTACTAAATAATAATGATAGTCTAGTTTTAAGCAAGTTTATTTCTTAAAAAATGGGTCAAACCATAAACGAATTTTCACCCATATTAAGATGTTCATTGTAACATGAAACAAATTTCTAGATACCCTCTTCTTAGGATGAGGGTCACAGGAAGGACTAGCTAATACTCGCACATATGCAAGCATGCGACTGAACAGGTTATTGACAAATGGCTGCCAACTCTATTCCTCATCATGCATGTTTTTGCACGCTTTGTTAAACTATACAATTCATTTTGTCACCATTCCATCACTCATTTTATTTTTACCACAAACTTCACTAATCTGGCTATGAATCTCTGTTGGTTTCACATTTCTTGCATTCAAAACCTGAAAACAGCTGTAATTCAGTTTAAACAATTTAATTGTATAAAACGAACTGTAAACAACAAATGCGTCTTCAGTAATGACATCTGTAATCAGCTAACATAAGGAACTCATTATGTTGAGATAACAGAAATACCAGAGTTGCTACACTTGAAAACTGTACTTACTTTTCGACAAGTCTTTTACATGAATCAATTTATATTATGCAATATGAACAAACTAAAAACACTATACGAAGCAGAGCAATATGTCACAGATTTATTTCATAATATTAAGTAAAAATAAACAATTACTTTATAAGTATACTCATATAAAATAAAAAAGTAGGAAATAACCTATGGTCAAAGATAAGTAGGTGAAATTTTAGCATGTTTTATTCGTGTTTAGAAAAAGGTACATTATTATAAAAAAATGGAAACACCCTGTTAATAATACGTTTAATCACTCTGTAGTAGAATTAATTAAGAAAACTTTAAAATAATACATTTTAACATATAATTTTGACAAATATTGTTAGTTCTTTAATGTACTGTACTTCTTAGCTTTTCTTACTTCTGTAATAATTATTAATATATATTTTAAAAAAATCTTAATTCAAATGTCTGATTATAGGTTACCAAAAATTGTAGTTTTAGTAATAATCATGAAACAAATAAGTTGGGCAAATAAATTTAACCTTAAAGTTATTGATAAGACTAACGCTGAATAATAGGTGGAAGTTGCTAATGTACTGGAAAACAGTTTAGTTGAAAATGAGAAAGCCTCATTAAAACTCAAAACAGTACAAAACAATTATAATGATAAATGGTGGGATAGGCTTGCATTTTTACAAATTATTCTTACATGTCCTGAAGGGAAGGTTATAAACCCAAAAATTTGTATATTTTTGTTTGTTTTTTTAATTTTGTCAAATTGGTATTTGATTGTTAAAATTGCATAGTTATGTTGATTTATTTAGTAATTATAATTATATTGTATTTACTTTATATTCATACTTTTTACCTGTTTAAATTTATTATTGTAATGTTTTTTGAGATAAGGTGATGATAGTGTTGATATGAAATAGTAATTTAAATGTTGGATTATATATGGGATATAACATCGTTATATAAAGTATAAGTAAATGGCTTCTCCATGTATATTGTTTGAAATACAATTAGTTGTGAAAATAGTAAATATAAGTATGGAACTTAAACCTGATGGTATCTAACCCAAAGCTTAAAATATGTTGTTGTAAAAGTGCTCTTTTCAGTATTATGTAAAAGTTGTTAATAAACATTATATATATATATATATATATATATATATATATACTTAATCCTACCTAGTTTGTTGTTTAGCTCCCTTCTTTCTGGGATGTGATCGACAATAATAACTTTCCTATGTCCTGCATGGTGCATGATAGCTGCACACAAAATACCAATAATCCCTGCACCTGTAATAAGTATAACTGATCCAAAGGGAATAGGTGTAAGTTTCTCCATTCCATGATACAGACATGATAGTGGTTCACATAGAACAGCTGAAAAATACAGTGAAATTATTTATAAATAAATTTCTGTTATACACAGGGTATGAAAGAGTGATAAATTTGTTTGAAAAGACAAGAAAAAAACACTTAGGAAAAAAAAGTTGTGTCAGAACTTAAACTGTCAAAGATACAAATAAAATCTTGTATGAATGACTAGAGAAAATATTTGAATACATGTTTAATGTCCGCTGTAGTTGACAGTATAATTTGAGAGATTTAAACTATCTGAGTTACAGTAACATTATGGTTTGATGCACAATTCATTATTATAACATTAGTTGTATCAACCTCTTTGTAATAACCAAGCTTTGTAGTTGAATCAAATCAACATAGCTTTTCACATTCACTTTATTTTTTAATTGTGTGGTGAATAAGAAAATAATACAAAAATGCAATGAAAAATTAGTTTATTGCCAACTACAAAGAGACAATTTTTTTGAGAAGGATGGAGATGATGTTCTCACACCTAGCAAACCAAAGTACTGACAGATACACACGTGAAGATGAACCTATTGCTCAAACAATTGATGTCATCACGAACATTGACTTTCCGTCAGTATTGACAAATAAGAATTATAATTTTGTAAAAGACATATATAAGATTAGTCAAAAGCTGGGAGGGAGGAGTATTGGAAACATAGGTGAGGTTATTGAAAATTCCCATACTCAAAACAAGCTCTCAAAAAATAAAATACTAAAACTTATCCCAAAAGTTTTATGTGAGTGGTAAATTTTCCCTTAAACAGCTCAAATGAAGGAGTTTATGTAAAGGGTTAACCTTATTAAAGCCACATAATAAATAAACCTTATACTTTCTGTATGATAACAAAATTCATTTGAAATTGTAAGATTCAAGCAATGAAAAATCCAGTTAATATGAGCTTTTGGAGCATGAGTTTCATTAAATGCTCCACTTATCATATACCCTATCACCCGATCTTTGTAGAAGTTTTCTGGCCATATATTAGATTGTTATTTTTCCTGGAGCCATATTCTATATAAATTATTGTTAATGAAATAACCCATTTTTAGGTTGTATTTAATTTACCATATCTAAATTGTGAACTAGTTTTTTGTTATGACATCAGCAATTCTGTTCATGGTAATTAAAATACATGATAGAGGTCGCGGAGAGTTTTGCAGAAGCTTACCAATACTGTAATATCATTGTGGCACAGCGTTCAGCCGTCAGCTGTAATATTTGTATTTGTTTGTTGTATTTTAATACAACAGTATTATTGTTATATTTTAATGTTAGGTTACCTGTGTGTTAGTTGTAATATTTATATTATTTATAATTTATAAATTGTTGGAATGATGCCATCAATTTTGAATAAGTAAAAAAAAGTAATTGAATATTGTATAAGCTTAAAGAGTTAATCAGAATCAAATATACTTATTAATAATTATTATAATTTATCGAAATATATCAAAATGCATCAATGTGTAACAAATTAATTATAATATAACAGAAACATCGAAATATATTGAGAACATTTAAAGTAACAACAGATTGTTGTATTGTCACCTGACTTACATCAGTGAGCAACATTTTATCTTTCTATCATGTCAGGAAGTGAGCTAAATTAAGCTTGCAAGATTTGATGACTAACAAGCATGGTAGTGAGCTAAAGAAAAACATGTAAAAAGGGTGAGGTACCATATGCAAGGCTATGAAAACATGTTTACACTATAGAATATAGATAGTTCTAAAAATGATTCTTTCAAGATTTACAATAGTGTATTGTAACAAAATTGTCTTAAAAATTCAAATACAATCAAATTATCAGAAAGGGTTTATAAAAATCATTTTCCATTGAAAATTTGCAGTTGGTTAACAAATGAGAGAAATCATTTGGATGTTACTTAAGTTTGCTAATTAATGTTTCTTAGTTTTATTTATTCACTTATTATTAATAACTATTCATTTTTTTACTAATAATGATCTAGTTACAATTCTGTTAAAACATTTCATTCAATATTTTGATATAAAAAAGAGTTCAAACAAGTAATAAAACTCATAGTAAATAATGAATCAAGACATTGTTTTACCTCTTTTAAATTTTAAATTATGCACTTTTTGAATTTTTGAGTATGAGATAGGAAATAGGGGTAAAAAATAGATACGCAGTGTGATTGGATAAAAACGGAAACGGAAGAGTCAATAAGGTCAAGCGAAAATAGGCTTTATGGCTGTTTTTAAAAAATGACGAGATAAATTTCCAAAAATGTATTAATATTAATAATAATGCTTAGTTTTAAGATAACCTTAGTATTTGAATGAAACTGTGCTTATATGAAGTAAAATTCTTGTTGTCAAGTGATTATGGGTTTGAGGCTATAATCACGTGATTAAGAGGTGATACCGGAACCTGAAAACGTGCAAGGAATCTGTGGGAAGACAGCGTCTGAAATAAGCAGACATATTTTTGATTAGTGAAAGAGTTAGTCCGAGGACAATGAAATTTGTACTAAAGTGTCTTTTATAGAAAAAACTATGTAGATAACTAATAGTTTAAAGACGAGAGTTACCGGGAAACGTTGAAGGTGGACAGACGTATTCTCAGTGTTTGCTTGCTAGGAAGTTAGTTATTTTCAGGACAGACAAAATTGAAAGTTGAGAGGGACAACTTGGTGAGAGCACATGGTGTAATTCAAACTTTGTTGGTTGTTTAATAGACTATTTAAATGGTATTTCTAACCTGAGAGACTCTGAATTTTAATATATGAACTTTGTATTAACAGTAGAGACAGAATGTGTGATATTGATGAATCGTAATTTACATCTGAGACGATCTACTTAGACACAATACCGAAAATGGCGAATTTGAATCATCAGGAAGAAGGCTTCACGTTAAACGGAACGTCTACCTTGAAAAATACTGCAAAGTGGTAACACATATAACAAACAGTATTCACATATCTTTGTAAAATGAAACAATATTATTTTATCTTTTTTGTATAAAAGAAATAATAATCGAATTTTTAATTGTGATCAAGATATGTTAGAATTTTGTTTGATAAATAAATTTAAATGTTATAAATTTTTTAAGAATGTCAAATTTAAAGTTTGAATAGAAAAAATTCTAATTTAATAATAATGCATCATAATTTGACAATATGAGACAAAGATGCTCATATAAAAGTTGATTAATCAAAGTTGCAACTATTAATAATAGAGTCATTCACAAAAAACTTTGTCTCTTCAAGACAAAACAATTTTAGAATTGAATATGATACAATCGTAAATGATAAACCTATGTATATGTTTTAATAATGTGTTTTTAAATAAAATAACATGTTCAGTTTCAGAAAAATAAAAAGGACTTCTTATTTACCATGAAACCATTTGGAAGTACACTTTTAAAAGAAAACACGACCCTGAGAATTTTTTAGTTAATAATAATCAAACTTTTAACTTTTCTAAATTGGTAAGCATAAAGCTGTCTGGGGCCCATAAAGCTGAGCAAATTATTCTTTTCTTTCTAAAATAAATTAAATTCAAAACCATGTGATAAAATAAAATTACTTCAATTGTCGCACCAACTGTGGGGCAATTTGTTATTAAAGAAGATCACTCATTTTTTATAATTACTTAAATCAATCAAAACATTGTTTTACCTCTTTTAAATTTAAATATAATCAATATTTACCTTGTTCAAATGTTATTGAGTCTGGTATTTGGTAAGCTTGTTTTGCAGAGATCTTACAAAATTGTGACCACCCACCGTTAGAATGAATACCAATATAACTGTTAATACCACCTTTTTGACATTGCTGGTACGAACCAATTCTACAATAGGCACAGACGTTACATCCACTGAAATATTAAATAGAATTATGTTCACATATATCAAGCTTTTGCAATTACTAAAACTATTCAAACTATTTTTCTGGGTTATTACTATAACAATGTATATGACAAATAAAATTCAAACTATTGGACTTACGTTTCCAACATACAATAAAAAGAGATAAAGTAAGCTATCTCCATTTTAATTTTGGAAGGTTGAAACTAGAAGAATAAAACATTGATATAAGAAAAAATCCAATTCTGAAATAAAAAATTACATAAGTAATAAAAATAACTAGGAAAGACCGTAATACTGAATGTCATATTTAAGTAAACTTTTTTACTATTTTTAATTGTTATTATCTGTCATCGTAATCCACTTATCACACAATTAGTAAGAGAGATAAATGTGTAAAAAGGTTTATCCACAATTAGTTTCAGTTCAAGTTTTTCAATATGTTTTTGGACAAAAATATAAAATTTAATTTAGTTTGGAGGATTAGAAAGCACACATAAAAGATATGTTAGTTTGTGTATTAGGTGAAATCACAACAAAAGTTTAAAGAAACTTTTCTACAAAGTGTAATTTATGGGGAAAAAATTAATTAACAAAAATATGAGTATAAAAGGTTTAAAGGAATTATTGAAATGGATATACAAAAGACACACAAAAAAATCAAAATTATAAGATTTAATTTTAAAATAAATAGAATAAAGAATGTGTGACTATAACATACAGGCTAATTAATACTTATTCTTTGTACCATATTTCTTTGTACTTGATATATTACATAAATTAATATTTGTAATTGTAATAATAATAATAGTTTGAAATTGTTATAATAATTATTAGATATTATGGAAATTTAATAGTTAATATACTGTTTTATAACTTTTACTAAAACTATTGAAATATAACTGAATCATACAAATTGAATTGGATTTATTGTTTATTAATAATCCAGTAGCTAGCCAAGCAAACTACCCTGGGTTTCCAGAATCCACCATTTCAAGATCATATTTCATCTTCTTAAATACAAATTTGTAAAAACTAAGAAAACGGAAATTCACAGTCTAAAGAAATAAACAATGATTAAACAGGAGAAATATAATATAAACTAATAAAAATTACAAAATTATTAAAATTGTCTGTAAGGAGAAAAACATGTCGCAAGAATGGACAATTTTGAATCATCCAAAAGCTGATGAAAGATGTGGTTTATGGGAAGAGGATTGTCGGCAGTCTAAAGAGAAGATGGCTGGAGTGTAAATAGGTGTAAGAAACAGCCTTGGAATCGGAAGTTGGGCCTTTACAGTACAAGACAGAATCAATTAGCTGAGGCTGTTAGGTGAGGCTCAGACTCAGTAGTGGGTTTTGTATTTGTATTTATTTTCCATCATTAAACGATTTTACAATTATTGCAATAGACATTGTCAATTTCAAAATGAAGACTCAATATTCAATAAAAGTTATATACTGTGGTACAATAGAAAAATACATATACACAAACATAAGAAGACACACAATTTAAAAGCAATAACCATTTACAGGCATTTACATTCATTATAAATAACACCATAGTTTAATTACCATGGCTCTTATGCCATTCAGCCCCAGAAATTTATGGAGTCATAAAATTCTGTCACACTACACAAAGCTTTTGTTCTTAGTCAGATTTGTAAAGTACTGTAGTTTAAAAAAATTTCTAGACAGATGTTTGACATCATCTGGCAACATGTTGAACAACTTTATTCCACTTTGATTAAAGTGAAATTGAGACTTAGTAAACCTGACATGTGGAACATTTATATTATTTCTATTTCTTGTATAATATATGAGTGGACTCACTACGAGCATCAAGGTGATTTAGGTTATCTTTAACATGTAATAAACGCTGGAAAATGTACAATCATTTAGAAAATACACTATCTATAACTGCAAGGTTGTTGCGCCACGGATTAATGTATGTATAGTATGTCCTATATATATATCTATATATATATATATATATATATATATATATATGTATGTACATTAGTATATATATATATATTTGATTTTAATACAGGATGAACATATAAATAATAGATAGTTGAACATTAATAAAAGAGGGAGAGTTGTAATAATTCAGTCACCACATCTTTGCTCCAACTTTTTTGTTGACCAAGGTAGGAGCTGAAATATACAAACAAAGTTTATTTATATTTATTATCTATTGTATCAAATATATTGAAGCCATTAGGCAAATTCTCAAGAATATTGGGTTTTACATTTCTTTTGAATTATAAACATCTATAGATACAGGAAAGTTAATGAAGGACATTGAATTGTAATGTTTAAAGGTATGCAAATCAGAATTACAATATTTATTTATACATTACTGATAAGATAAGCCAACATTCCTGTCAAATAAAATAGCTTGAATCATTGAAATAAAACAGAGTTAGAATTTTGAGTGCCAAATTATGCCAAATTGTAAAGGAAAAAAGAAGTTTTCTATTTTAACAAGATGTATGTTTTAAAATTGAATCCACTATAAAACTCTTACACCACAGATTTTACCATTTTTTAGAAGGCCAGCAGGATTAGATATTAAAACTATGATAAAAAAACAAAAATTAAACACATGCTTTATGCATGCACAGTTTTCACGAAAAACTTATCCCATAGTTATAAGCTGTTTGAAATAGGTTAAATGTTACGGGGGAAAAGGGACTATGGAGTTTTTACTGAGAATGGATATTTGTATGAAGGCTAACTTACACTCATGACAACTATCAAAGAAAGAAACAATGCATGGTATTGATTCTTGGTAATGTAATGTCGTGATATATATATATAATAATTTAAGGGAATCAAAACACATACATACTAAGACAGAAACTGTGGGTGGTCCTCTTCGTCTTGCATCTATAGAATAAAACACAATTAGGCTGTTTAATATGGATTACTAAATTTAGTTATTTAGAAATATGATTTTGTACATTCTGCATGAAGACTTGCAGGTTTTAACATCTGTATTTTTTTTCAAATTTATCACCATAACATTTCTAAAAGTACACAAACATAGGCTACCCATTATGTAGCCTTATATGTTAAAAATTAGTAGTCACTCGAGTAACTAATTAAATGACAAAATATTTTCTAGTTTGAATCTCATTAAAACAGATTATTTTAAGAGACCTATGACTGAACATTTTAACTACTAAAGTACCTTTAACAGTACCTTATAACAGTAGGTACCTACCTATAAGTTGGCATAGGTACCTATTAAGTCTACTTGGTGATTAGTTAATATATCACTCTAGTTGATGATACAATAACACATGCATGCATCTTTTCTTTTACCTTCATTGAAATAATTTGATAGATCTAAAATATTAATTACATTGATTGATCTATACATATCTATGATTGTAATTCCGTCTACCAAACATACATCAGTAATGTAATAGTTAATTATCAAAAACAATACATTGCTTACAAATTTGGATCCACAACAACTCGATCTCCACATTTTAAATGTGTAACAGCAGTCCCAACTGAGCTCACCACACCACAGAATTCATGGCCTGGCGTGAAAGGTCGGTCTCGACATGGAAATTGTCCCTGAAAGTAATCATTGTTGGTTACAAAGACATAAAACATTAAATTAAAGAAAGTGTACAGTAACACTTTGTTTGAGCTTGATCTCCTTAACCTTTTCACCATGATAAACACTATCTTCAAAGATTTTCATACATAGAACGTTCTTGAAAAAAATAATTCATCTCTGTTATGTTCCCTCTTTTTTCTTTTTTAAGACCGTATACAAGGTTTTTAAAGTTTAGAAAGTATGGAAGAAGTTAAGAAGACAATGATAAGATTATACTCAAAATGATTATTCATTTCTACTACTCAAGCTAGCTTATTTATAATAATAATATTAAGTGGTAGCAGAAATATACTAACTTATTTAAAACTGTGGTGTTAAATTTATAGGAAGGTGTGAAACTTTCTGTCCTATCCAAAAATATATATTAATGTTTTATAATTATATAAAATATAAAATTAAATATAATTGTTTGTCTTTCCCTTCCCCCTCCAATATCCATCCTTAGTTAATCATTTACATTTGTAATTAGTACAGAATAATATATAGCGTAAATGTTAGTAAGTTTTCCTTAACTCTTATTTAATCTTTGTATGCCAAGTACTCTTGTAGCTTGTAGCTAGTTTGTCTAGGACTGGATGAGTTCTAAACAATAAGCTGTCCATTGTGTAAGTGCTACGTGATGCGAACCAATTAGAGACGAGGTAAGCTATGATTGATTCGAAATAGTGTTACGAGGCGCTATTGTAATGTAGATGCGGAATTTTAGGCACCCTCATGATCGATGTAAATCTGTCGGGCAATCAGAGACAAGTTACGAGTACGGGACGTGTAAGGTGATATTGGCCAAAGCAAAGCCGTTTAAGGCCGTGGAATTGATATGTTTGGTCGGCGTGTGTGTGTTTTCAGTTTTTGCCATGTGAGTGGTGGGAAACTAGTCAGGTGAACTAGTTCCCAGTTGTGGTGACATTATCATAATCAAGCATCATAGAAAAGCAATCATGAAAATGAATTATTTTAAATTAATCAGTGTTTGTCAGTTATCTGATGAAAAATAGAATCAAACAGCTGTATATCATATCTTCTTTCTCAAAATTGAGGTAACCATTGCTGTATTCATCTACTCAAGGTCTAGGGAATTAAAGGTCATACAGACAAAGAAAGTAACTAAAAGGTTGGAGGTAGTAATAAGAAAATATGGATATATGTGTTACAGAAAAGTAAATTTGTACCCTGAAAACCAACCTCCTTTAGAAAACCAAAATTCTGAATATGCCCCTAGTATAAATATTATCTACACCAAGCCAACATTTAATTGCTATTTATATTGCTTATAATAAATAATAATTAAATTAATATTTTAATTAATTTAATAGAACAGCTAATTTAGATCCAACTGACAAAAGTAATAAATCTTGCCAAACAACTGATGGGTATTTCTTTTAATATTTTTTTTATGTACCAACTATTTCTATAATCTCATCAACCGCAAAGCTCTACAACAAAATGAAGTATTACAGGGTAATGTATAGTCTTTAAATAAAGAAAAAGTTATGATTAAACAAATTCTAAAACTTAAGATTCAAAACTAATTTTTAGTTAATTGTAACTCAAATTCATGTTATACTTGCTAATATTAGGTTTATTCAAAATGTATATGACCTGAATTTTTCTCATGGGTTATTTTTACTGGGGAGGTTCTTGCACCACATAATATCATGATGGAGGACCTCCAGGTAGTAACATTTGGCCTTGTGGTGTGTACTTACCATGCATAATGCCACGGGACCATAATTTTGTTGGTTGCTATGTCATTTTTAGTCTAGGTGATTTTGAATGACTCCATTGCCATTACTATACCTTGGTTTCTTGGTCGTATCCAAAAACTCATGATTTATCACAGGTTGTCAAGGTGTTCAGAAAGTCAGGGATGCCATTTGCAGAGTTCAGAATGTTCTACGAGACTTCCAGATAAAGTTGTTTCTGTTGCCTTATTAGCAGCTTCGGCTCTAAATTTCTTACAGGTCCAAAATCCTTGTTTAAAATAGAATGTACCATCCAGAGCTTACTCCCACCTGGTCTGCATTTCTCAGACAGTAGCACAACAGTCCTGCATGATCAAAGTCCAAACTTGTTACGACTTCATCATTTCAGTTTGCTGAGGGCCTATCAATACATAAGTTGCTTTTCACCATCATACTGTCATCTTTGAAATAATTGTGTCCTTAATTTGGGTGATGTTCGCCGAATTTCTTTTGAACATGCCTGTCAAATGTTTTCCACTTGGGTATCATGAAGCTTGATTCAATCATCATGTCATTCCATCATTTCGTGGATAATTAAAATGTGATTGGTGCTTATTATACTCTATCAATCACAGGCTGACTGCCAGCGACCGATGCTCTTGGTCGGGGGGGGGGGTTTACACATGAAGGTAGAGTTTGATACAACTCTCCAACAGAGTTTGCCTCCTGTGCTTAGTTTGTTTTAGCAGGAAAAATTCAGGATGGATACTTTTTAAACAAACGTATCTATTTACAGATATTTTTGTGTAAGTTTAAAAAACATGTCCAACCAATTGTAAAAAAGTATGTTTATGCCAAATTTGAATAAAATCAGACAAAAGAAAATTTAAAAAATTTAAACTGTTATTGTGATAGCACACACTTAACTTATATAAAAATAATTGTTTTTAAAACACTTAAAAAATTGGTTTGGATTAAAATATCCAGATTCATTTTATTCTACTAGGTCTCAACTTTGTGATATGACTGACTGCAATAGTTACATTCCTACAGGAAATATGCTTACAATCTTAAGGATTGAGATTATATGTCAGTATAATTAATTACTGTTTTAAAGTATTTAGATCAGTCATGTCAAAGATACGGCCCGAAATCGCAATGTATCACAGAAAGAAGAATCATGTTTTTTAGGACTTTTAGACTTCACTCGATTCCTCTACGGAAGTTTTAAAATACGCATACTACATTTATAAGTAATTTCAAGGTCAGCGCATGCCTAGACAAGCAAGAGAGATAGACAGTAACGCCATCTCTTAGTAACAAGCGGAAATACCCTATTATTTATGTTGAGAACAATAGAATCTTCTATGCGCTTCGAGTCTAGACTAGAACCTTCCTTATTGATATAAAAGGAGTGCGTCGGCGCAACGTGAGTCAGTTGAGTCGAGTAATCGAAGCGATACGGTCGGAGAAGGATTTTAGTTGTACTGCGAAGTAGTGATTGTGAAGTCTAGTGATTGTGAAGGTATTGTGCATTTGTTTGTGTCGTGCGCGTGTGATATCCATAATTGTTGTGTCGAGTTCCATAATTGTTACGATTTTGGCATAATGTCACAAAAATGTAAAGTTGATAGTGAGTGCAGAGTTTTTCAGTCTAAATGGGAAATTGCATATTTGTTCATAGAATGGAAAGGTAAACCACTGTGTTTGATTTGCAATCAAACAGTTGCTGTGTTGTAAGGAGTTTAACTTAAAGAGACACTATGATACGAATCATAAATCAAAATTGGATTGTTACACTGAAAAAATAAGAATGGACACATTGTCATCTTTAGAATCTAAACTTCAAGGTCAACAATCGATGTTTACTAAAGCTAATACTGAGAGCGAAGATGCCCTGAAATCAAGTTTCATTATTGCATTAGAAATCGCGAAGAGATCAAAACCTTTCACTGATGGTGATTTTATTAAAGACTGTATGTTGAAAGTTGCCGATGTTTCATTTCCATTTCAAAAGTCAATAATTCAAAATATTTTGCTGTCAAGAAACACTGTTGCTTCAAGAATAAATTATTTATCTCAAAATTTGCTTCTTCAACTGAAGGATAAAATTAAGGAATTTACAAACTTTTCTCTGGCTGTTGACAAGAGCACCGATACTGTTGATACAGCTCAACTTGCTGTTTTTATACGAGGTATTAACAGTAACTTTGAAATAACTGAAGAACTATTAAAGTGCGTTCCATTGACAAGTACTACAACTACAAATGATATTTATTCTGCAATTGAGCATTTGATAGCAGAATATGAACTGACTGGAATATACTTAGCAGCACAACTATGGATGGCGCTCCTGCCATGGCTGGCAAACATTCGGGCATTGTAACTAAATTAAAACAGAAAACATCAGGGACTTTTGTCGGATTTCACTGTATAATTCATCAGGAATCATTGGCATCCAAACATTTAAAAATGGACCATGTCGTGCAACCTATAATTAAAATAGTAAATTTTATAAGGAGCAGAGGACTAAATCACCGACAGTTCAGGCAGTTTTTACAAGATTTGGAAGAAAACTTTTCTGATGTCCCTTATTTCACCGAAGTTCGTTGGCTCAGTCGAGGAGTAGTTTTAGAAAGATTTTTTTGCATTACGTGACCCTATTCAAGCTTTCATGTTAGAAAAAGGCAACCTAATTGATTATGACAATGACTGGTGGGTTGATTGTGCCTTTTTGGTAGATATGAATAAACACTTGACTGATCTGAATGTAAAGTTACAGGTTAAAAATCTGATTGTCACTCAAATGTATTCATGTATTCAAGCCTTTGAAACAAAATTGAGGCTGTGGGAAAATCAGGTAAAAAATCAAACTTTGGATCGTTTCCCTCATTTAAAATCATTTGGCATAGTGGACCATAAAAAATTGGATCAATATTCTCAACTTCTGCAAAATCTGATCACGGAATTCAACAATCGTTTTGAAGACTTCCACAAAATGAATGAAATGGAATTCCCAATTTTCAACAATCCATTCGATTTTGAAGCTTCACAGGCACCAGTTCATTTGCAAATGGAGTTGATAGATCTTCAATTGGACAGTATTTTGAAAAAAAAAATTAAAGAGGTTAACGCTCTTACATTTTATACACAATATTTCAAGAGTTTGGAAAACTACCCGGAATTTAAAAAGCATGCAACACGCAATCTGTTCATGTTTGGTAGCACCTATTTATGTGAGCAGATGTTTTCCGTTATGAAAATAAATAAGAACAAACATCGCACAAGACTTACGAATGAACATCTCCAATCAATTTTTAAAATAATTACAACGAATATGATACTTGACATCAATGAGCTTGTCAAAAACAAGAGAAGTCAGGTATCTGGATCCTCGAGCTCAAAATAATTACCCTCTTTTATAACTTTGATATGATTTTTAACAACCGTATATTATACTATAAAATTAAATAAATAAAATGTTATAATAATTCAGTACATTTTTTTAATTTGAATCTGGCCCGACTACACATTCCAAATTTAATATATAGCCCTCTGCAAAATTGAGTTTGACACCTCTGATTTAGATCTATTTAATTTTTTTCTAATTTAAACACAGCTTAAAATTAATTATTAACTGAAATTTGTTTTGAAATATTTATATTTCAATATATAAATATAAATCTGTAATTAATATAGGTCTAGCCCAATATTATGAAATCTGTAAACGCATTTTAGCTTCTACAATAATGAATTGATAGCAACAAAATGAATTTTCAAATGTTATTTCTAATGCATATTTGAGCATAAAACAATGATTTATGAAGAGTATATACCTCATTGTAGTTTTAAAGTACAAGTATTAAAATTAGGTTACATATTAATACAGTAATTATTGAGAATTTTGAACCCCAAAACACAGACATAAATCTCGTACATAGTTTTAGCAAATAAATTTAAATTAAAAATATTTATGTACCAATAATGATAATTTAAGGGAATAACAAGTTATGAAGGAAAAAATTACGGAATTTTTAAATTTGTTTTTATTCTGAATAAAGAAAATCTTAATTGTTACAAGAGACTGCCAAAAAGTGTTTTTTAATTAAGCCAAAATATTTTATGAGTGTTCATTTCTGAAATAGATTTTTATAAAACACAAAATGTACTTTTCAGAAATTAATATAATATTAATTACTAATAAATATTCTGTACTAACCTCTAAGATGTGAAGGTCAGTGCCACACACACCTGCTAAAGCTACCTTGATTATAACTTCATCTTTCTCAGTAACATCTGGAAGATCTAATTTCACTAACGTTAATGATTTCTTCACCGGATCAAACTGTAATGCATCCATCTTTGGCTTAGTAAACTGTTTGTTTTTAGAATACATTTACAACCTTCTTCTGTCATAAATTTTATGATGTTATGTGCTGTATCTTATCTTATAAAACTCCTACACTATGTTGTAATGTAAGCATGATGTCATGTTAACTATTTGTCATATTCAAAATTAAACTCCAGACAAACTAAAAACAATAATATCTATGTGTTAAATCAATAATGTATTGTGTCTTGTAATCTGTGTGCTAAATCTCTGATACACTTACTACACTACTTACTGTCAAACTTTTAAATCAAGAAATGAAAGTGTTATCAGTTTTGTTAATTAAAAAATGTAACCATACTTATAAAGCGTTCAGTTGAAAATTATAATTTAACGTCTGCTATCTTAATATTCCAAGCTGGCATTTATATTACAGTACTAAGAATGATATTAATGTTCACAGTATTTGCCATTAATTTATCCATAATTGTATTCTCCATAACATTGTATTTTTTTATGATTGTACATTAAATTTGTCCACTTATACATTCTTCGATTAATGATCATTAAAACTGAAACAATATTGTTTATTTAATATTTTAAATTATATTTAAGCTTTAAAACTTATATAATGATAATTCAAGTTTTGCACAATCAATTTTGTATACATTTTAAAAATAAATTATGAAAATGGTTACAATTTCATTTCATAATTATTTACTTTGCAACAGGTAAAACCAACACATGTATACAACGAATCCTTTTTACTTGCATACTAAGGAAACTT
Organism: Aphrophora alni; assembly: GCA_963513935.1. Classification (NCBI taxonomy): domain Eukaryota; kingdom Metazoa; phylum Arthropoda; class Insecta; order Hemiptera; family Aphrophoridae; genus Aphrophora; species Aphrophora alni. Next base: position 36,602,487 of record OY740766.1, read on the forward strand.
ACATCCTCTCAAATTTACCTGTGACATTTTCAAACAGGAGGTCCATGATATCCATGCTCTAAAGATCCGTAGAAGTCAGCTCCACAGCTCCAAACATGTTCTATTAAAAGTATATATCCTCCTGAGACCCAAAAAAGTTTGTGACTACATTTTTTTTAAATAATGATTTTTTTGAACAACCTATAAAGTTGCTGTACTAGAAAAGGTAAAAGATTTGAAGTTTATTGTTTAGTATAGGTAGCAATTAAATTTTATTACTGTCCTCTTTTGAGGACATTGGGTTTATGAAGGTTCATTTAATAAATGACTTGATATCTTTCTAATCTTTCTGCATCAATTGCAAGATGTTGAGATGGCTCTTTAGAGAAGAGTGTCCTGTCCAAGACCAATCCTCATTATAAGGTCCTCCATGGCTTCTAAGATAATCAGTATTTTGGATGATCTCCCCTCATAGCCAAATGAATCTATCTTTACAAACTTGTCTTATTCTTCTTGTTCTCTTCCACTACAGAGGGGCCCAGAGATTATATTAGACTCACCTATTTCCTAACCACTAATATGTAGAGTAATCTATTTACTCATCCACAAGCAAGATTCCAATCCTAGCCAACGCTGGAACTTTCACGGCCACCTAATTGTCAGAGCAAAACACCACTTTACTAACTCCACTTTCTCTGACGTCATTAAGCCATGCTATACTAGCACTAAGTCAGTTTAAGTGTTGGTATAACCCAATAAACAATGGTTCAATTATGCATCGACTAGCTCCATGTACGACAAGTTGAAAAATGAAAAAATAATTTATAGCCAACATTAAACCCTCAAGAAAATATATTATTACAAATGAAACAAAATGATTTTATTAATAACTAACAAAAATACAAACAAGTAAAGACTAAGTTCAGAGTTAACAAGTTGAAAAAAACAATAATAGCCTATTGAGGATTTACAATAAGCTATTAGAGTTCAATGCTGGATTCCTCAAAATTTCTCTTTCACCTTTTCAATAAATTCATTTGTCACAACAAATGGTTGTTCATTTTCTCCTTTGTCATGGACATTAGTCCGTCTATCCCGAAACAAACATCACCAATTTCTAACACCACTATCACGCATAATGTTCTTTCCATACACTGCATAAAGTTCCCACAGTGGATGCCCACAGTTTTTACAGATTCTTGCCTACAGAAAAAGAATAATAGCACATACTTGGTAATCACTGGATTTTCAAAGGCAGTAGCTATTTTGAACAACAGTATTGGCATGAGAACAGCTTAACGACCTTTCCACTAGCACTGCCTAACTCATGCTGAGCCAAGCTACAGCTGTGCAAAATTCACACCACTAACCTTACTCCTCCGTACATCAGACAGAAACGAAAGTTACTTCTGAACTTGTCTACACAAATCAAAGATTAAATGAGCATTATGAAATGGGTATGGAAACAATTTCACGAGAATGATTATTGGATGATGTGAATATTTGGTTAGATATTTACAAATTCTTTAATTAATTAATGCCGGTGAATGATTAATTATTAATTGAAAGACTGTAGTGAATTTTCCAGCCCCATGCTTGATATATACAAGCCTGCACCAGTTGAGTCTCTACACCATACTGCTCAGACTTTCTTCGCAGAGTAGTCTTAATGCCCCATGAAGTATCACCACCTCAAAAATCTGATCAAATGTGTATGTAGTCACCCTTCCAACAACATAAGTAGATACCAATCACAGTTGCCTAGATACCAGTGTGTCTTTTAAGCAACCTCATGAATCTCAAGTTTTATGAGTTCAATACCAGAAAAAGAAGTATGTCTTTATATCAATAAACATAGTTTATTGGTGAGTGTCAAACCATTAATAAATCATGTAATTAAAGTACAATAAAAATTACAGAAAATAATAAACATACAATGATAAAAGAATTATCAGCTTTAGGATTCACTAAATAATATATGCATGGTAAAATAACGAAAGTTTATCCTCCATTAGAACTTTTATAACTTGTGACCCATGACTATCCAAAGTTCAAAACCTTCTTCCAAGTTGTCCTTGGTGAGAGTGTTTTAATTGTGTAGTTTGGTAAAGATCTCTGTCTACAGGTACACTGCAATGTATGTCTGAACTAATTTAGAGCAAGGTGAAAAGTTTTGGTATAACTTTCTGGTCCCTATTCTTAGAGGGTTGATTTTGACAAACCATTCTCCGAGTACTGTAAGGACCAACTACAATTCTTCTGGATGATTTTCAATCAGCTGATACTGAGAAATAACCATACCTTCACTTTTGTTCCCCATATATTGTTTACTTATATACGAGGGGGGACCCAAAAATAACGGGAATCGGGCTAGTGAGGAGAGAGGGTGGGCGTGAGAGGTCGGTCAGAGAGGGAGTCTTAAATCACATTGCTACACATCAGTGTGTGACGTTTGTTCGCTGTGAGTGGATCAGTTCGTCCGTGAGAACTTTTTTTGTGAAAGACCTTTTTCTGTTTTGGCGAAAACGTAAATTTCTGATTGCCGGGAGCAAAGTGTGACTGTGAAATTTTGTTTCCTGTTGGGGAAAATGCCCACAGAAACTCTTGTAATGCTTAAAACAGCTTATGGGGAAGCTACTTTAAGTAAAACACATACCTACGAGTGGTTTCAGCGTTTTAAAAATGGAGAAATGTCTACTGAAGTCCAGCCTCGTCTGGGCGCCCTTCAACGTCAAGAACTGACGACAAAGTTGAGAAAATCAACTCTCTGGTTTTTGAAGATTGTCGTCGAACCATTGATCAATTAGTTGCCATGTCTGGGTTGACTTGAAGTTCAATCCAGAGGATTTGTGCATGAGAAGAGTTGCAGCCCAACTTGTTCCATGTCTTCTCACAAACGAGCAAAGGGAGCGCGCAGACTATTCACCGGATCTCGTTCCCTGCGACTTTTTTTTGTTCTCCTGACTCAAAAGGGATATGAAAGGTAAATGTTTTGAGACTGTGGAAGAGAGTAAACAAAAATCGCTGGATGGACTAAAGAGCATTCCATTACGTAAGTGAATATCAACAATGTTTTTAACAATAGAAGATACAATTAGAGAAGTGCATTGCAGTCAATGGTAATTACTTTGAAGGTGACCAAAATTTGATGTAAAAATGTTGAAAAATAAAGGAGTTACAACCAAATTCCCTTTTTTTGGGTCCCCCCTCGTAATTTCGTATTATGAGTGATCTCATGGTTAATTAAGAACACATTTTCAGCTGAAGGTCAACAATAAATAACAGAACATGTTATGATTATGTTGTTTTTATTTGATGAATTTATATCATCAGCTTTGTTTAAATTTCAATTCATATTTTTAAATGTGTAGGCTATTAAAATAATGGATTTTTTTTTTCACATTAGGAAGTTTTTACAATAAATTTGGTTACCCCACACATTACTCTACTCATAAAGGAGGAAACTTTTTTTTTTCTTAATTTTATCTTTGTAAAAAACTATACACACATATTGAAGAAAAGTACCTAAAAAGGGAGGGAAGCCATGAAAATACCCTGTAATAAATTAAACAGCTTGGATCATACTTAAATTTACTATAAAATTCATAGGTTTAAGGTAATTAAGAAAACTGAAATATTATAATTAGAATGCATTTATTTATTAGTAAAAAATGGATGGAAGGTACTTAAACTTTATTCTTTGTCAGCTGAAATTTTAAAAACAACTTTGGAAATGTTTCCTTTCTTAAGTGAACTTAATGCTTCTTGATGTTGTTCCATACTGTATATTTGGATCCCCAGCCTTTCGTAGTTCAGGTATCTGCAAAACAAACAAATTACTACTATCTAGTTGTTCATTATAACAAATGAAAAGTATTTTAGCTTGTAAAATAAATTGAAAAAACGTAATAAATTGATTAACAAAAATGTAATATAAGTAAATGTATATTCAAAATTTAACCAGCTTATTAGTTTTTAGTTTAGTTGCTTACAAAAACAAGGGCTATTGAGATTGATATTATCTTTTTCCCGTTGTGTTTATTTGCGTTCATATTAACTTTTTTATTTGCAAAATGATTTAAACTTATTTTATCAAAAATTTGCAGCAACCTATATTAGACATTTTTAGTTTTTTATTAAAAAACTAGGATACCTAATTATTAAAGTGATAGGAGAGTGAGAGGAAGAATTCATAAATGTTCATAAGAATGACATAAATTGGTTTTCCATTCAGTTAGTATTAAATTTAAACTAAACTTATGGAATTTTAATATAACAGCAGATATTTCTTGTTGAAACTCCATATTCAAGGATAAAATAAAGCTCGATGATGCTGCAAGGCGAAACAATTGAAGCTCATTTTATTATTAAAATATTATGAAACTTTAAGCTTTATTGCTTTATTTTATCCTTAAACTTATTGAGTTCATAAATAAACTAAATATCCACTTTGTAAATTCTCTTAGCCTTTTGTATTTATCAAGGGAGATTTAAAACTTTATATCTCCAGACTAAGATAATTAGAAGAAAGACCTGATGTCCATAAATCCAACTAGATTAAAATCAAACGCAAAAAGTCAAGATGAATGAAACTGATGCAAGGTCTTTAAAAGAAATAAACATTTGCAACAGCTCAAATCTAATTTAACTCAATATTGGTCTCAATATACAGCAAATAATAAATTTAAAAAAATATATAAAAAATTAACATACCACGTTTTTAAAACGGACTAAAAAGTATAAAATAATTTTTCATGACCCTACTACAATTTTGAGGGAGGATTGTTAGTGGCTATTAATATAAATAAATTTATTATATAAATTTATAATATTTTGAAATATTGTAATAAATGATTATTTTTATAATATTTAATAGAGCAAGAAAGTCAACTTCAAGTGGCTGAAAATGTACATTCCTTATATACAGTACATGTATTCAATAATATTAATTTTCATAAAAGGATAAAATTTAATTTGACAGTAGGAGATTTCTTTTTATAAAGAAATAAATTTGGTGAGAATCATAGTAGCCAAAACCTTGGCCTGACACCTTTATACACAATGATGTGCTTCTACATTTATTTATCATGGAGACTTCCCATAGAAGGTGAAATAATTGGTGTCATTGTTGCCATGTTTTGTTGAACTGTAATTAAATGGAAAATATATAAATATTGAAGAAAAATAGTGGCTGTAGGTAGATTAATTTAATTTTTTTTTAAGTTTACTCCATCATTGCGATACATATTAAAAAATTAATCATACAAAATATCACTTATTTTATTACAAATATTAAATTGTAATGTATTTCTATAATAAAAAGTTGAAATGTTATAGGGCTACTCATGAATTTCCCAATAACAAAATATTTGTTTTAAATTAAACAATACCTGTCTCCCATTGCTTCTATGAGACTCAGTGCTTTGGGTATTGAGAATTGATTGATGAGAACCCCAACTATCGTTAATTCCTTTTTGTACATTTCATAAGGTGAGATACTGTAACAAGCAGACAATAATAATCTTAGAATAATAATCCATGCAATAAAACTATTCACTGAAAATTGTTTGTTATTTTTAACAAAATACACATTATATTCAGTATTTTATCTTTTAAAAATAAAATTCTAGATAAAAACGAGGACTGTATCTAAGGACTTCTCTCATACAAACATTCTAATAATTATTTCAAAATGAAGGAAAAGTGTTTGAAATATGAAGTTATGTTCGGGAAAATAAAACTGAATTATGTAACAGTACAAACAGTTTTATAAACAAAGAATGTTTTAACAAATGAACACTGTGTAAAGCTTGTTTTTTTAATTTGACCTAGTCATGACTCGATGGTTAGATGGAGGCCACTGTTATACAAATTCAATAATTTAAAAAAACAATCTCTCATATCTTATTTAGACACATTTGCTCTTACTGTTATTTAGTTATGAAAAAACTCTCTAAAATATCCTTGATTTTTATTCCTATAGATTTCAAATTACCTTATTCTAGTTTCAGGTGATGATACTCCAAATATACAAAGCTTTCCACCAGGCCGTAACAATGAAACAGCTTCTTGTATAGCTTGTCCATTCCCACTGCAATCTATACACAGATCTACAGCAAATCCATCCTCTGAATTCTTCATTGTCTTAATTTCATCGGGACTCACACAGTTGTAATTAGTTTCTGTACAAAAATAACTTTTACTGTAGTAATGGAATTATAATTTTAACATCGTCAAAACCATTCATCTACAACTGAGAGAATTTATGTCTGTATTGGTGAAAAGTCAAATAATATACAAATTTGTGTTACAAACCGATTTATTTATTTGAACATATTAAATTGTAAAGAAGGATTTAATAAATAGTCTTAAATAATCTAATTATATATTATATATATTTGATTATTTTAAATTAAATAATTTTACAATCAATTTTTAAACATTAGTTACTGATATCAATGACTACATAAATACTATAAGACACGACATAGGATAGGGAAATAGTCTACGCTTTACGGGTGCTGTTCGTCACAAGTTTGACACACAGCTATCAGAAAGCGCTAGCAGCAGGTGCTTGACTGTACGCATCCCACTTGGTTGAGACTGTACAACTGTTGACCTCTCTCTCACAAACCTTCTCACTTACTTCCGTCAGCATAGTCAGTGTTGTCAGTTCGTGCGCTGAGATAAGCGATTCTCGACCTTCCCTCGCATCTCTGGTCCCATATGTGGCATCAGTGCGTTTTCTCTTACCCGCCTGAAACATTGTTTGACCGTAGAGCCACCTAGCGCCAGTCACATCAACTTCAGATTCTCTAGCAGAGTGACCTAGCGGGTATTGGTCAACTCAAGAATAAGCGTAGAATATTTAACATGGCCATGTCGTGTCTTACAGTATTTATGTAGTCATTGCCGATATCTAGTAGTCTTTAACTTAATAATAAACTCTGATGCTGGGTGACGAATAATGATAATGTTAAAATCAAACCAATGAACAAATTTTAATGTTTTGAGGTAAATATTGACAAAAATTGGCTTGTACAAACAGAAATAAAACATGGAAAACAACAAAGCCAGAAAATAGTAGGATGTTTGAACACATTATGGTGGAAATAAGAATATAACATAAACAATAAAAGGGTCAAATGTGGGCTTAAACCACACGACTTAGGGTCTGTAAAGTAAATAAAGACAGTTATTTTTATAAAGTCAAAGTCTTTTAATTGGCCTAGTGACAACACATTAATTTCTTCATTAAATAAACATATATATTCATAATCAGGATAACTTCTAGTTTTCTAGAAAAACTTTATGTTATTTGATACAGCACACATAGTATTTCTAATAAAAATTTTCAACTCCTTAGTTTTTACCCCTTAACTGCCCCAAAGCTCTTTTGTTACAGCAATTATTTTTCCTATATGTAGGACAATACAAATAATATAAATGCAAAGTTTGAAATATATAGGATTTATCATTTTGTATGTGTAGACTGGTTATGACTTACAGACAGACAGACAAACACATGCGTGAAATTCTGGACCTTGGATTTACCTATGGACTCTATTAAAGAGAAATCAATGAAAATGCAATCCATCTTTTAACTACTTTTAAGACTTATTCAAGGAGTATGCCATACAAAAAACTATATATGATTTCGCACTGCAATTTAATTTCAAGTCCAAACAATTTTTTTTTTCAGATTTGTAAATCACACACTCTTTAAGTTAGGGAAGGGGACAAGATATCTGACACTTTATATTTGGCTTATCGCCAACATTACATATTCATAATCAGAATAAAGGTTAGTTTTATTTGATACCTAACACATAATATTTTTCCAACTCAATAGTGTTTGCCCCAAAGTTTTTTTTTGTTATCCCTATATGTGGGACAAGAATATAAATGAAAACTTATAAATATATATAGGATTTATCATTTTGTCTATGTAGACTGGTTGCTACTTAAAGACAGACATGTGCTTAATATTATAAAGATCCTTGGTTTTGCCTACAGACGGTAACAAAAAGGAGATTGGTCAAGCAATTGTTGACTCTTGTTCTTTGTTATGGAGGTGAAGTTTGTATTAAATACAAACATGTCAAGTTTTGATAGAAAGACAAATGTAACTTAACAGGGTGTATGCATAATGGAATAAGAGTTGTAGATGGAATTTAAATAAATGGATTAAAATGGTTTAAATCAGGTAATCTCTAGAAACCCACAACCTAGAAAAAGAGCGGGTATTTAGAGAGAGTTTTGGAAGTGAAGCTATAAATATGAAAATAGTTATACATGGTAGTGTTAGGAAGTTTTGTGTGGTTATATTATGAACCTGTATATATAATAATTGATAGCTTTCACTTCCTAATACACAAGTGACACCAATTATTAAATAAAAATTGAATTAATCAATATTTAACCCACTGTATTCCAAAGACAAACTGAGTTCCCAACTTGCTGATTGATTTGAAAGTTACCAGTTTATTGAATAATGAGTCATTAAATAGGTATGGCATAATAATTATCTTCACACTGGTATAGTTAGTTAAAAATAGATAGTATAACTAGATATTTATAGGCTTGTAGGCAGTAGGTTGTAAGATAGAGATTTAAATGAATCATTTCCCAGAATATAATGTCCTTGGTTGTTTGCTTGATACAAGACTGTAGCATAATTTGTAAAGTATTAACATATTTATTTAATATATTCATCAGCTGATGTATCTACTCATTCTACTAGCTTTAAAAATTTAACAATGATTTGGGTCATTAGTTTTAAATATACTTAGAACACAAGCAATATTTAACTCATCAGCGATTCACATTTACCCGATTTTGATGATTTAAAACATTTAATCTCTCTATCGGTCATCACTTATTATTTTATTGTCTAGAAAAACGATATATTGTAAAATATACATGTAGTAAAAAAAAAAACCTTCAACTATAAATAACATAAAAAGAGGAAATGTTTATGACATAGGTGGTACATTAAATAATAGATTGTATTATTTTAAAACTTCCTTAGTCGATTTTGGGTGAAAAGTTTTCTTCTATAAATTAAACATAATCGACCTATGTAATCCAAAGTTATATTATTGACGTTAGAATTCTAATAACAGTTTAAAAAAAAATGATAATGATAATTTACAAAAAAAAAATATATTTACTGTTTTGTATTAGATCAAATAAAACACATATTGAATTGTCTACCTATAAACAAATAAAATACTAACTATAAATAGCCCTATTACAAAGAATTTTTTAAAGTGTTACATCTTTAAAAATATTACTTAAACCCAGTCAATATGTATTAACCAGACTCTTTACATTACACCATTGGTTTTTATTATATTTCTTTAAGTATTTTTTTAATGGTAAACGAAATATTATTATAGATACTATACTTTCGTAATGTTTACCCGGTTGTAAATACTTTTCAACAAGATGGAGTTATAATTTGTAAAACATGCTACTCAATACCCATACTCAAAGGATAAACCCTGGATAAATGAACTCTACAGATAAACAAAATTCTTGCATTAAAGCTTGGATGGTTACTGCACACACATCTTATGGTATATTAGTGTCTTATGGGTCCGATATGACCCAAATTTTGTGTGTGCCATTTTATATCTTCTTACTCCCCTAGCTAATGGTATGGTAACCAGTTGGTTCTTTTTCAGCATTTGTTGGTAAAACACATTTATTAATCACAATGCCATACAACTTATCCATAACCATGAAAAATATTGCTTTCAAAAACATTATTGCAAGAATATAATTAATTATGTAAATGCAATTTATTTTTTTTTAAATCTTCATTTAGAAAGATGTTATAGTAAATATATTACAAAAAACAACATATAATTTATACTAACAACTGAAGGTATTTGGTAGAACTCCATATTAGATTTACACAGTAAGTAAGTCTTGTATATAAAATTTGTTTTTTTGTCAGGTTTTTTTTTTTTTTTTTTTTTTTTTTTTTTTAACTCATTTTGTTAATTAGTAAATAATGTTATATTATGTCTTTAATAAAACATTTGAAACAAAATTTTATAATGAGGAAAATATTTTTTTAAATATGATGATTTTGTGTGACGGCAATAGAAGGCAGTATGACAAATTAAGTTACTATTTAACTACTAACCTAGTTTCTTATTGAGTTCTCTTCTTACAGAAAACGGTTCCGATACTGTGACTTTTCTGTGGCCTGCATGATGCAAGACACTACACCAGAGATTCCCAATAACACCTGCTCCTATTATGAGTATATGTGATCCTATTTGAATTGGTCCAATCTTCTCCCACGCATGCACAACACATGATAAAGGTTCACAAAGCACAGCTGAAGAAAAGAAATTGTAATGGTCTTTGATTATAACTAGTTAGTATTACTTCACTTTAAAGTTTTTATGCATAATCAATAACAATAATCATTATACAAAATATTTGGGTGTGCTTAAGACCACACGTTAGAAGTGAAAACTTGTTTGAACAGTATGTAACGCTTATATACTTATGATTTTTGTTTTAATGTATATATGGGTATGTGAGAAAGTTTGTGCAATATTTTTGCATTGATTTTAGTTTGACTATGTATATGAGTTTGAGAAAGTTAGTGCAATATTAGATTTTAGTTTTAATATATATGGGTATGTGAGAAAGTTTGTGCGATATTTTTGCATTGATTTTAGTTTAACTATGTATGTGAATTTTGAGAAAGTTAGTGCAATATTTTTCGTAGATTTTTAGTTTTAATACGTATGGGTATGTGAAAAAGTTTGTGCAACATTTTTGCATTGATTTTAGTTTGACTATGTATATGAGTTTGAGAAAGTTAGTGCAATATTAGATTTTTAGTTTTAATACGTAATGGTATGTGAGAAAGTTAGTGCAATATTTTTCGTAGATTTTTGTTTTAATATATATGGGTATGTGAGAAAGTTTGTGCAATATTTTTGCATTGATTTTAGTTTGACTATGTATATGAGTTTGAGAAAGTTAGTGCAATATTTTTCGTAGATTTTTGTTTTAATATATATGGGTATGTGAGAAAGTTTGTGCAATATTTTTGCATTGATTTTAGTTTGACTATGTATATGAGTTTGAGAAAGTTAGTGCAATATTAGATTTTAGTTTTAATATATATGGGTATGTGAGAAAGTTTGTGCGATATTTTTGCATTGATTTTAGTTTAAATATGTATGCGAATTTTGAGAAAGTTAGTGCAATATTTTTCGTAGATTTTTGTTTTAATATATATGGGTATGTGAGAAAGTTTGTGCAATATTTTTGAATTGATTTTAGTTTGACTATGTATATGAGTTTGAGAAAGTTAGTGCAATATTAGATTTTAGTTTTAATATATATGGGTATGTGAGAAATTTTGTGCAACATTTTTGCACTGATTTTAGTTTGACTATGTATATGAGTTTGAGAAAGTTAGTGCTATATTTTTCGTAGATTTTTAGTTTTAATACGTATGGGGCGCGCGTATCCGTTGTCTATATATTAAGGTTGCATTACGCTACTGTGCGTGACGTGATTTCTATTGAAAAAGTCCATCCCAAAAGTTGCATTACGGTAGTGTGCGTGACGCGATTTCTATTGAAAAAGTCCATCCCAAAAAGTACCCAACGCGCCAATAGAAGTTTTCACTTAAAAAAAAACTTGGAATGACATGATTGAAATAAATATTCTTAGTGTTAATTTAAATAATAAGCAACTATTTATTTCATAATACATATTTAAATTTTTGCTTCATTAATAAATCTTCTTTTCTTTAGTATTATCATTTTGTATACTATAGTTTGTTCACATCTCTATTTTTATTAAATGAATGATAATAGATATGATCAATTTTTATTGTAATTATTGTTTCCAGCTGTACATGAATTACATATTTATTATTGTAAATTTCAATAGTAAACAGCATTCTCAGATGTAGTTAACTCACTTGAATTTATATATTTGTTTGTCAACAATAAATTAAAAACTTAAACTAGTGAAAAATTGATTTTACTACCAAATACTGGTAATGTATTACTTTTCAAATGACTTGTACAATCAAACAAAAATTTCCCATTGATAACAGTAATAATAAACAATTAGGATCATATGTACACAAATTTAAATAATTACGAATTAAGTACAACATTGTGATCAAGTTCACCATTACGAAATCTGGGTTTTGATTTTGATAAATGGTTGTTGGCGGTTTTATGTAAATAGTTTTTAGTAAGAACTGCATAGTCATTCAAATTAACTGATTAAAATAGTAGACTAATCTAGGCTGCAGGTGGCAGATTTTTAGGTGAAACAGATTTAAATTGTGGTTTTTTAAGTTCTTTAAACACAGTTATTTTATACAAATTATTTAAAGGGTGGCAAATAATGATTATGTCAATAATAAAACCGGTTAATAAAGATGGATAGAAACACATAAAGTTAGCAAGGTGGATTTTTAAAGGAAGCAGATTTATTCTTCTTCTTTTCGTAAATAAACATATTTATAGAAATTCTTAAATGCATGTATTTTACACCAAGATGACAATCTAAGGACAAAAATATAATATGTAGATAATAAAACTAATATAACATATGGCAAAATAAGACAGCATAGGCTTAGTCACCTGGAGATTGAGCATTAGGGAAATTTTATATATGTAAATTCATTGAAGAGGTTGGTGGCAACACTGTTTGTAAATTATGATTAATTGTGACAGCTTGATAGTTGTTCGGTAACAGATATCCTTTATTGTTTTAATCTATTATTCACTCAATGAGAATTGTGCTCTGTGTTTAGTGTATTCTAATATAATATACACTATAACCTAAAAATATACTACACAATGCATTTCAACTCTGATAGTTAACTGGTCCTGCATTGATTCTTGTTTCCATTCCAAAAACTGAAAAATTATTATTCAAGATGCAAGATCTCTTAAAACAGGCTAAACTCATTGTTTATTGTATGCACAAAATATCACCTTCAATAACAATAGCAATGAATGCATTACATTATTATTATAATGTATTTTCATCACTATATATATAAATGGCTTTGTCCTGACTGACTGACTGAATGAATGACTGACAGAGAATCAACGTAGAGCAAAAACCAACAAAGATATTGATACCAAAATTTAAAGGCATATTTGTATGAGGTCATAGACGCTCACTAAGAAAGGATTTTGCGAAATTTTAATTTTAAAGGGTATTAAATACAAAAAGAAAAAAAAAGTCAATTTCATTCATTTAATTTTAAACGTCAACATACACGCGCCTAGCGGCAAAAAGATAAGACTCGAATCAAAACAAATTCTAAATCTAATACTTTCTGACCCAATTATAACTAATCCAGAAAATTGTCAATCTAAAACAAATCAAAACCTATATTAAAATTGCGCCTAAGAATTTGATTAATCCATAAAAAATAACAACACACAGTTAAAGACAAGAAAACTTAAATAATTTGTTTTTATCTAGACGTGAAAGGTCAACTTGGAAAATAACCGAATTGAAAATATAACTCCGATCTTTCGCCGATTATAAAAATACAGAAGACCTAGAGACAAAATGAGATATACAGAAATACGAAGTAGATATTTCTAAATATAAAACATCACCTGAGTTCATATAAATATTTAATAACAAAGACATAATCTGTGGAAATATGAACGAAAATCTGGAATTAAGATGGCGACCACTAGAAGCAAGACGCTAATTATAATATACACGCCCACAGAAGTTTGTGATTGGAGAAGAATATCGCGGGACTTTCTTCGCCGATATGAATAGAAATTGTATATTATATAAATAATAACTTTTTTAAAACAGGTTATTGTACACAATGTTATTTTCTCGGGAATATTAATTAGGACAAAGATTTTGTATTGTTATAAATAAAAGAGGCAATTTTCAATTTATAAAATATATCATTTACCATATATAAATTGGCCTACTATTAAATTCTATATGTCTTTTTTTTAAATTAGATTGTAACATATTGTTTTCTTAATTTTAAATATCTTAACGCAAGCTTTTATTGGTTTGTGTGTGTTGAAACATGTGTTGGTTCAATCTAGGCCTAACTTAAAAATATTATTTGTACTAGCAGGACATCCGAATCAACTGTTTCATCAGTTATTTTATTAAATTGGCTGCTATGGTAATGAATGCAAATAGGTACATCCAAGAAATATGTATTGGTTCATCTTTCTAGGCCTAACCTAAAACTATATTTAATTTCTTTTACCTACCTTAATGGCAACATACACATATAATTTATGTTGTTGTGCACATCTTTGGCATAGTACGTTTCTATTGATATTTATAAATTTCATCTTTCAATAGTAATTTTTTAGTTTTTCATAATGTTGTTTATTTATTGATACTACAGCTGCTAGACGCTGGGTTTAATGCCCAACGATTCTTTACGATTTTCAAAATAAATTTACAAATAGCCTATGGAATATAAAAAATGTTTTTATCAAAATGAATCCTACTCTATGTTACTCTGGGATTGTGTAGTTTTTTTATTTTAAAAAATGTTTCAATTGGTTCAGTAGTTCCAGAGATTAACCCCATACAAACAACAAAGAAATAAATTTTAAGTCTTTATAATATTAGTACCCTGGATATAAATACAAAACCAATAATTGATATATTATATATATTTTTATTATTATTAATATGACATAAAAATAAGTAATAGATACAATTTTTAATTTTTTTTGGAAATAAAATTTTCTTTAATATAGTTAGTTTTTTTTTTTTTTATGTCTTTTATTTATTTTCCATTTAACCAGATGAGCCACAGCAACGCGTGGCCGGGTACAGCTAGTCACTATATATATAAACGGCTTTGTCCTGACTGACTGAATGAATGACTGACAGAGAATCAACGTAGAGCAAAAACCAACAAAGATATTGATACCAAAATTTAAAGGCATATTTGTATGAGGTCATAGACGCTCACTAAGAAAGGATTTTGCAAAATTTTAATTTTAAAGGGTATTAAATACAAAAAGAAAAACAAGTCAATTTCATTCATTTGATTTTAAACGTCAACATACACGCGCCTAGCGGCAAAAAGATAAGACTCGAATCAAAACAAATTCTAAATCTAATATTTTCCGATCCAATTATAACTAATCCAGAAAATTGTCAATCTAAAACAAATCAAAACCTATATTAAAATTGCGCCTAAGAATTTGATTAATCCATAAAAAATAAAAATACACAGTTAAAGACAAGAAAACTTAAATAATTTGTTTTTATCTAGACGTGAAAGGTCAACTTGGAAAATAACCGAATTGAAAATATAACTCCGATCTTTCGCCGATTATAAAAATACAGAAGACCTAGAGACAAAATGAGATATACAGAAATACGAAGTAGATATTTCTAAATATAAAACATCACCTGAGTTCATATAAATATTTAATAACAAAGACATAATCTGTCGAAATATGAACGAAAATCTGGAATTAAGATGGCGACCATTAGAAGCAAGACGTTAGTTATAAAATACACGCCCACAGAAGTTTGTGATTGGAGAAGAATATCGCGGGACTTTCTTCGCCGATATGAATAGAAATTGTGTATATATAATATATCAATATAAGATATTTTTCTTTATCCTTTGAGAGAATTTATTTAACCCTATTCAACATTCTAAATTTTAATTGAATAGGCTAATGTAAAATCATATTTAAATATATAAATTATTAACAGTTTCTTGAATAAGTAGGATCATAAATTACATTTCATCTTTCCCCCAAAAATAAACAAGATTGCATAAGAACAATGAACTTATAAAAACAATCTCTCTGTACGCCTTTGTTGAAAAAAAACAATTGAATAATTTTTTTCAGTGTATATTTAGAAGCCATTAAAACTATATGGATGCTTTTCTGGACAGTTCAGTTTTCCTAAATAATAGTATTAAAATTTATTAAATAGAACATCAGAAGATTTTTAATTAAGGCTCTAATACTTAATCTATCTATCTATCTATATAAATAAAAATCTATCTATATAAATAAAAATGTAAATGTGCGTTTGTTCAAAATCGATAATCTCAGAAAGTTCTTCACCGATTGCTTTGAAATTTGGACACAGTATTCCATTCGAATCCACGAGTGTTTTTATATACTTTTTGAAAAACTGTAGCATCTAATGAACATAAAAACAACAAAATATATGCTCAATATTTAACAAAAATGCAAGCGCCATTACATATGTTTATGGACTATAATAATAACAGCTGTAGTCAACTGTTTCCTATATTTCCATTATCAGCTGATTTCAAACATCAAACAACTGTATGTATTTGGATTTCTATCTTTTAAGATAGGTTTTTGTGAACAACGACATCTGTTGAAGTAAAAACAAAACACACTATATTAAATATTTTCAATGTTTCCAAATGTATTGTTGTAATTAACAAATGTTTAAATCAATTATTTTGTAAGACATTCCGTTAGTACAATAACATTTACTATAGCATTAATTTCGTGAGTATAAATAAATAATTTTTTGTATTTTTTCACCGTCTTTCATTTGGTTAAACCAGATTAAATAAAAAAATTACAATAACTCAAATAACATTTTTTGTCATAACCTATTTTCATCATTATAATATTAATAACTATATTAAACCATTTGATTTATCAATATAAAATTAAAAATAATTAGGCCTAAAAGGTCATATTTTTATCTTTCTTTTAAAATTAAAAAATCTTAATAAATACAAAACATAAAATTGTAACAACTAGGCCTACAATTCAAAAAACCCATTTATTTTATAATCTAAACTGTATTACACTTCCAAATTTTATAATAACATAACTATATAATTAATTACTTCTAAGATAATTAATATATCAATATGAAATAAAAAACACTTAAAAGACAATATTTATATCTTTATTTTAAAATTAAAGAATCTTTATAAATACAAAACATAAAATTGTAACAGTTAGGCCTACAATTTAAATAAAAACTTATCTAAATGTTACATAAATTTTTTTTTTAAAACAGGTTATTGTACACAATGTTATTTTCTCGGGAATATTAATTAGGACAGAGATTTTGTATTGTTATAAATAAAAGAGGCAATTTTCAATTTATAAAATATATCATTTACCATATTATAAATAGGCCTAGCCTACTATTAAATTCTAATGTCTTTTTTTTAAAATTAGATTGTAACATATTGTTTTCTTAATTTTAAATATTATTATCTTAACGCAAGCTTTTATTGGTTTGTGTGTGTTGAAATATATGTTGGTTCAATCTAGGCCTAACTTAAAAATATTATTTGTACTAGCTGGACATCCGAATCAACTGTTTCATCAGTTATTTTATTAAATTGGCTGCTATGGTAATAAATGCCAATAGGTACATTCAAGAAATATGTATTGGTTCATCTTTCTAGGCCTAACCTAAAATTATATTTAATTTATTTTACCTACCTTAATAGCAACATACACACATAATTTATGTTGTTGTGCATATCTTTGGCATAGTACGTTTCTATTGATATTTATAAATTTCATCTTTCAATAGTAATTTTTTAGTTTTTCATAATGTTGTTTATTTATTGATACTACAGCTGCTAGACACTGGGTTTAATGCCCTAAGATTTTTTTACGATTTTCAAAATAAATTTACAAATAATATGGAATATAAAAAATGTTTTTATCAAAATGAATCCTACTCTATGTTACTCTGGGATAGTAGGCTATAGCTTTTTATTTAAAAAAATGTTTCAATTGGTCCCATATTTCCAACATAAAAATGTTCAAGTATTTCCCAATATTCAAACCAATTATAAGAATTGCGATTGGCTGAGTGAACGAGCTATTCTTGCCTCCAAGAACAAAGACGTCTATGAACTAAATAATATTATTCAGACTAAAATTCAAAGTGAGGTAGTCACATACAAGTCAGTCGACACTGTTGTAGAAGCAAATGAAGCAAATAATTACCCAACAGAATTTTTAAATTCACTCTATCTGCTAGGGATGCCACCACACTTAATGCAATTGAAAATCGGTGTGCCGATAATCATCTTGCGAAATATCAACCAGCCAAAGCTTTGCAACGGCACAAGACTTGCAGTGAAACAATTAATAAACAACGTCATAGAAGCAACAATCTTGACAGGACCTTACAAAAATGATGATGTCCTCATTCCTCGCATTCCTTTAATTCCAACAGACATGCCATTTAAATTTAAGAGATTGCAGTTCCCAATTCGATTGGCATTTGCAATTACCATTAACAAAGCTCAGGGCCAAAATTTAGAATTGTGTGGCTTAGATCTAGAAACGGATTGCTACGTTAACCAGATAATCTGTATATATACACAAACAATGGAACTACAAAAAATATTGTGTACCCACAAGCATTGTTTAAATAAACATATTTTAATTTATGTCTTTATTTATGTCTTTTATTTATTTTCCATTTAACCAGATGAGCCACAGCAATGCGTGGCCGGGTACAGCTAGTATTATTATAAATATCAACTGTAAAGTTAATTATTTTGTAAATATACAACTGTTGTGTATTTAAAACCTAGCTTAAATTGTATTTTATGGTAAATTATTCTTGCATTTGAATGGAGTCACAATTGTATTAAAACATTATTTCTAGCTTATTTCCCTTAGTGAAAATGTATTTTTCATTATTATTTATAATTAATTATTATATAAATTGTTTATAACTAATTTAAGTGAAGTTTTAGTGTAAATTATAAGTGATGAAATGTAAATATAGGCATGCTAAACTAAGTTTGTCACCATACAAGTAAAAGCATACTTCAATTTCAATAAATATACCTGTTCAATACAAGTACAAAAGTCTTCAAACAGTGAAATATTTCTCTTAAGGATTCTAGTGAAAAGTGAGTTACTATAACTCTACTCATTATAACTATTATCGTTAATAATTTATCTTTTATTTGATTTTAAGAGATACAAAATCAGCAGTTTTTATTAATTTTTTACAGATTCTTGGATATTACATATGGTCTACAAGAGGTATATATAAATATATTCATCAAAAAGATCTGATGGCAAAGTTAACCAACTGCTTGGTACATTGAACATGAATAAAACTGATTTATTTTATTTTAAGCATCTATCTTATAGTTAGGTACGCACAAAAATTTTCAATATTAAAAAGTTTTTCTTGTCCAATATTGCTATGAACAAATTTTTAGTCTGAACAAAATTATAAAGGATTTCAAAGGTCTTCTTTTCAATTTACTTCCTTGAAAAAATGCGAAAACGAGAGAAACTGTTTTGAGTACATTCTTCTCCCACTCCTAGTATTATTTTAACTTCTGCTGATGCGTTTCAGATTAACTCCATTTCCAAAAGCTATTATATTTAAAGCTTCGTCTCATAAAGAAGTCATCTTATATAACCTAAAAACCTCCCTTCTTCAATACCTCCACCCTCTTCTGTGATTGGTTAATACCCAGCTACTAAACTATTGGTTTATTTCCATAATTCAGTGTTTCAGTTAAACTTTAACTGATATAATTAGATTTTTAAACATTATGTCTGATTGATTATTTATTTACTCATTTTACTTTTTTTAACCTTTTAATTTAATTAGAATATTTCCAAATTGTTCAATATGTTTAGCAATCTATCCTTGCTACAATAATGTAATAATTTCGTACAATCTTTCATTTCTTTTGGAATGTGCTGGTCTTCAAATAGATGGGATGGGATGTGAAATTTGAATCCTTCCTTTCATATTTATAGGATCTAAAGTTTTCCGTACATCATGTCTTAAGTTTATACACTGCTTGGCCAATGTACGTTTAATTTCATAAACTTCATTTTATTTTAACTGTCATTTTCTTCAATTATATTGCTTAATTTATTCTTAACCGTTTGTGGTTTTCGCCACCATTATATTATATATATATATATATATATATATATATATATATATATATATATTAAGTTTCATTTGATATGTCTTGTTTCATTTGATACCTCTCATTTCGTGTGAAAACAAACTTAGCCCACACACTATTTTTCTACTACTTTTCTTGTGCAACTAATTTTACTTATTTTCATCAGCTTTTTTATATTGTCTTTTCTATAATTATTGTTTTCCACTATTTAATATATAGTATTTTCTTGTATGCTGTGGTCTAGTTAAAAGCAAATTGAGTAATTTATTAACAGTTAGGATGCTGTCGGCGTATAGAAGACTACATCCCATTATAATTTTCCTTTAGTATATATTTTCGTTTTCATTACATCAGTAAACAATCTTTTCCTTTATTACTTTAGAAACCACATATAGTTTATACTTTTTTTTATGCTTGAACCACTTCTACGCATTAGAATGCGTTGTCTTTCTCCCCACCGTATGACTAACCACACCCTAACCTAAGTATGAATATTTCAAATCGTATAAGCTTATTGGTATGTAGTTTTACTCTTATTATAGGTTATAGTAGTAAATATTATCATAGACATAGACATTGCATTTACACACTTTTGGACCAATTTTTGTTTTTTGTCAAAATAACACATTATAAAGAGCTGGAAAAGTAAAACTTGAATAAAAATTTCAATTGATTTATTTGTATAATAATATAGATGACAACCTTAAATGTTAAAAATAAAAGCAGTAGTATCTTTCACAAAATTGTTACTTAGTAACAATTTTGGGAAAATCGCAAAATTTATTGAATTGCTGGGTATGCTCAATACCATTTTCATATAGCACCCAAACTGTTAATTATATATCAGAAGGTGACTAATTTATTTTCTATTGGATGATTGGGACTCATATTAATTCTCTTAGAAGCTGACATTCATAGACAAATCAACTAAGACAACCTTTTAGGGCACCATTATAAGTGTTGACTTACAAATTTTATATTTAGGGTAGAATTTAACAGGGCACATAGCCCTATAATTATACATTCATCTCTTCTGATTTAGAGCAAAAAATAAAGTTATATTTCTTACACCAAGCAGTCCTATCATATCTTCACTGTCATTCAACATTCATAAATACAATAGAAAACATTTACTTAATAGCATTAATTTAACATTGTTTAGTGTTCACTAATATGACATTTCCAATGTTACAATTTCATAAAACAACATGCCACTGAGTTGTTGGATTCTTGTCATTAAATCCTCTAACACAAAATATTTGCAGAATTCAATATTCTATCTGTCTACACAAGATCACAATATTATATTAACCACAAAGTACAACTCTTGTCCACCAGTATTTACTGACACAACCAAATTATTTCAATATTAAATGTGGCATGCATTTTAAATGAAGAGTATTATACAATATTTGTCATACCTCGCTGTAATGGCATTTCATCAGGTACTCGATATACTTGTTTAGCCGGTACTTTACAAAACTGTGCCCAACCTCCATTTGTAAAGATGCCAATAGTGCTGTTTATACCACCAGATTCACAAAGATGATAGGAACCAGTAGTACACAATGAACACACATTGCAGCTGCTGTATTGTAAAACAAAATATTTTGTTTGTATTAATAATAGTAGAAAATATTTAATATGTATATAAGACACACACTATATTTTTATCAACTTAATTTCATTATGTATGTTGTTAGATAAATTATATCAGCTAAGGTGACAGTTGATAAATAAGGAAACTATGAATAATCATCTGTTAAGATGTGAATAGTTATCAAGAAGTACATTCTGATTCAAAAACTAAATCAATTTGGTAATGACATAACAAATTAATAATTAATGGTGACAGGTACACAGTGACTGATTCATATGGTACAATATTTTATGAAAAACAAGCAATAACTCAAGTAATATTCAAATAAATAAGACAAGCAGCAAAATCCTTCCTAAAAGTCAGATCTCTTCCTGACCTACCATGATCTAAGCAAACCCCTACAAAACAAAAACTTAAAACAAAAAGACATAATTGCACAAAATAAAGTACCTTGAAAAAGTGCATATACAGTACCAATGTACAGATAGAGTCTTTCTTACTGCCGATAAACCTCCTTGATAAACCTCCCATAGCTATTTAGTTAATCTAAACCTAATAGAAAATATTTAAAAGGAAGAAACCCCAACAGAGTTATTAAGACAGTTTGCAGTGGAAAATTATACAAAGATCTTAAATAGGAGAATAGTTACAGATTTATACATATAGCTCCTTAATGGATAAGTCGGGAAATGCTGGAGTAGGACTGTATTCTTCACTCTTTTCTTACTATATAGCAGTCTAGGATTACAAACAAAGTTTGATCCAGAGATAGAAACTATACTTTTTTCCCTAGAACAACCTCTATGCAGATATAGGCCTAATACATTTAAGTTCTTCTTCTCCTGTTAAGACTCGAAATCAGCAATAGAATCTATAACTTCAAACAGCAATAGAACATCAAAAGCAATTTGTGAAGCAAGTAAACTGATAACAATATTGGAAAATTTGAAAAAGTGTGTATATCTACAGTGGATACTCTCACACATGAGCCTTTTTTTTTTAAATGATGTAACAGATGCCTCGGCTAAAAAAAAGGAACCAAACTTTATCAACCAAACAAAACTCAAAATTACCAAAGTAATAAAGATTAATCAAAATGAAGAGCAAAACTGAAATACTACAAAGATACACACTACAATCACAACAAAAGGTAGACAAATATTGGAAGTGGTTGAAAAAACAACTGCCAAAAACCAAAGAAAGAGGCTGTTGACCTTTTCACATTGAATACGAGCCATGACTGCCTGGCATACCTTCACAAAATACACATTTTTGAGAAGGAAAAATATATATATATTGTGTGATCAACGGGGCTCAAGAATGTGCCATGAACATCTTCTGTATTGTACAGAATATTCCAAGGATTTACAAGGAAACAAACATTTTCAACACTCTTTACTGGGAGACAAGATACAAAATGGGTTAAAGGTTCCCAATTGCAGGCCACTGGAAAACTAGAATATATTTAGCAGAATATTAGTTTGTAAATAACACTATTATAATGAACAGAATATAAGATTAATAAGCTGAAGAAAGTATAGTTCGTACTTTATAACTACGGTATAAATTAAGTGGGATTGTTGCTAATAACTTCTCTCTTTTTTTTAATTGAGGAGTAATTTATACCAGCTGTAGTTGTTTCAACATTTTTAAAATGTTTGCTAATTACTCTTTATAGGTTTTATGATTTTCAGAATAAAATTATGCTTTCTTATATATTTTGTAATAAATAGGTCAGAATCAATTAAATTATATTATCAATTAAAACATAATATATCTAGAAATATCAATGAACATGAAGCTAATAATTATCATTACAATGACAAATTATCAGTTTAGAAATATGAATTATTTTAATGATCAGATACTGATATTAGAGTACTGATATTTTTACCCTTATACAATTAAACAAACATATAATTTTACTTAACAGCTGTGTTCAGTTCATATTAATTTTGAGGTTACGTTTGCATAATTTAACATGTATTGAATTTGTGTAGCAGTGTAGCAACAACTAGAATTAATAAACAAGACATTCAATGTATGTTAATTTTGATTAATAAATAAATATATTTATTTACCTCTCTGGATCGATGACCACCTTGTCACCTCTCTTAATATGTTTAACTTCTGATCCTAAAGAACTTGCTAATCCACAAAATTCATGGCCTAGTATCAAAGGACGATCGCGAGCAGGAAATTTCCCCTGAAACAAATTTTACAATATCATGTTTGTTTTAAAATTGATATTTTTGATTAGATATAACTTACTTCATGTTTAATGTGTACAAACAATAATTATAATTCTTGTGAGAGGTTAACAAATTTAATTTAATTTTTCAGAAATAATAAAGAAAGTAAATTGATATTTATTAAAAAAAAATAAATTCCCATTTAAAAAAAATATCATACAATAAAGCCTAAATAATAGAATCAGTCTTTGTAAAGACAATTTCACAGTAAAATTACTGGTGAAACATTTGCTAGAAAAAATGAATGAACATAAGAAAGTCAACAAAATACCGGTACAAGCTCAACCTGGATAAATAATGACTGTATTATGGATTTCTTAACTAGTAAATTATGTGAATTTGATGAGTTTTTGCATTCAACTTATTTTGTACTTTTATTTAGTGTTTTTGAAAAGTGGACTAGATTTTTTTAGAAACTAAAAATATTTATCTAAATGGTCCTCTGAAATCTGATATAGGCCAACATAAATAACAAGTTCTATTTTTACTCGTGCTCATTAATTTAACAAAATAAAAGTCTTAATTTTACTTTCTAATTACATAGTGTGTGATGTTGTTAAAATTTAATATGACATTGTTAATGGTATTCGACTTTTTAACCCTTAAAAATACAATGTAAGCCATTTTAAGAATAATGTCTGTTTTTGGAATATTTCTCTTGTACTAAGAATATCTGTTTTTATTTTATTTAAAGTTAAATTTTGGTCAAATCATGTGAGGGTTGAGGTTGAAATTAAAGTGAAGTGAAAAGTGATTGTTAGTTGTTACATATTACCAAAAAGAGAAGTTTGAATGATACAAAATTGTGCAATTGAGTGGAGTAGAGTTCAACAGAATTATTAATTTTTTGTTAAAATTGATTACGAATTGATGAAGTCAATATGGGTGGGCCCTAAATGTATACAAATTTTTTAAGTTGGTTCTGATTTGACTTTTTAAAAAAACTCAAAGTCACTGGAAAAATACATGTGTAACTTCAATCAGCAAATTAAAGAAAATACACACCTTATTTACTAAATTCAATCTTTGTTGTACACTGACATGAAAGTTTGTGTACATATAACAATTAATTGAAGATTTGTGTGTTTCCTTTCATTTGGAAATATTATTTATTTATTTTGGAGTGCTAGTCTACCAGAGTTTATATGTATCTAGATCACATAGACTGAAATAAACATTTAACTAGCAATCGTGGTAATCTTCCAGTCCCATAGTATAATGTAATACAGTACAAACAAATCTACTAAATATAATTCCAAAAATTTGGTTTATTGGGCACTGTAAGAAATGTTAAATTGTATTGATAGATCAAGGGGTCTTGTTCAGTAGGGTAAGTTTTTTTTTAAAACAGTTGTTACACAGGTTTTCGCAACCTCATAATTGTGTACATTACTACTTTTTTTATGTTAGCTAGGTCCTAACAGGACTCATAGATGTGTATACTTTTTAAATACTTGCTTCTCACGTATCAGTGTCTCGGTTTTTGCGGACCTCGAAGGTGTAATATATGAAGGAGTCTCGACTTGCTATGGTCATGTTGATGACTTGCCCAAACGGACCTTGTAACTAACTAATATCATATTTTCTCGGGAGATCAGGGATCGAAATTATATTTTTGACAATAACTTTACTATTTGTCATTATAAAACTTCCCTACCATTACATGCAGAAATAAATCTGCAAATTTAATTTAGTGTGTTGTAAGTTAAATAACACATGAGATATGAACAAAACACTTAATAAAATATCTGCTGTTTTTATATATTTAATTCAATTTATTAAATTTCAATAGTGAACACACTATAATTCCCTATACTAAATTTTATGTTCCTATCTAAATGTGTGGCTGCTGTTTATGATGTACAACAACGATCATTACATGGCATCAGAAAAATCACTTTCCGTTTTCCTGAGACATGAAACGTAAAACACTAGTAAAAAATAGATATTGATATTGTTTGTGATTACCAAAGTTACACTATCTATACTTCATATAAATATGTAAGAGAGAAAAAACCAAATATTAACTGATTTTTATGAACCTTTTAATATTCATGTTTTTTAAGTTTAAATTAATTGTAATTTTGTAATTAAGTAATTATAAATTATGTGTTAGTCACATTATTTATTTAATATTATTATGACTATCTAGATTTTACACAAGAGATTAAATCTAGACCTACATACACAATGAGACATTAAATGTTTAAATTTATAGAAAAATATTACAAAATTATTTTTAAATGTTCATATTTATAAGCCTACTAGATGTTTTTATAACACTGTTAGTTATTTAACCTACCTCTAAAATGTGTATATCCGTACCACATAACCCAGCATATGTTATTTTAACAATTACTTCATTTTTTTCAACAATTCCAGGAAGCTCTGTTTTGACCATTGACAATACTTTTCTTCTCGGGTCAAATTGTAAAGCGTCCATTTGTGGCTTTGAAAACTGCCTTTCACCTGGAACAAACATGTTTGAAATTAGATTGAATCAATTATTGTTTATTACATGATTCTGTCACCAGGCATTATCTTATCTGGTGGTTATGTGGAACATTTTTAACAAGGTTAGTCTGCTGAATGTTACAAAACAGCCTTAACATAGACATAGCTGTAAATCATTTAATGTTCTTACAAGGAATTTTTAGCAGGATACAAGTAAAACAAGTTGATGGACCCAACATATAGCCTATAGTGTAATAAGAGCAGATCCTCTAATAACCAAAATTTGATTCTTAGGTTCTAGAAAATATTAAATTGCATTGATAGATTAAGTGATCGTATCCAGTAGATTAGGTTTGTTTAAAACAGTTGTCACAGGTTTTCTGAAGCTCTTAATTGTGTATATCACTTCTTTCAAACTCAACTAGGCGAGCCTCGAAGTTATGCATATATGGAAGAACCTCCACTCGCTATGCTCCTCTTGGTCATCTCATAACTATATATCACATTTTCTTGAGAGGTCAGGGTTCGAAATTACATTACAATAACTTCACAATGTTTAACATGTCCGCCATTTTGAAATTTTGAATTCAATTTTTGTACATTTCAATAGGGTTCTATATGAGCACACTATAGTTCCCAAAAATAATTTCATGTTCCAATACTAGTTTTTGTGACCGTTATTGTCCTTCCGTACAGAAGAGAGATTGTAATTACTTTTAGGTTTCTTGAGGTTATGAACCGTGAAGGTCAGTCAAAAAACAGAGGTTGTCCATTAATGTTGTTAATTTTGTTATATAACAAACTTCTAAGCAAAACAAAATATTTGTACAATATTTTGCCTTCAAAATTTGTTTTTGTTCACCTTCAAAAAAACTGCCAATGTTTCATAACAAATCTGCAACTTACAGAAGGAAACGATCTATTCTGAATTATACACTTCCAATGTCAACATTTGATATTAACAAAAGAGAAAACAAGAAAGCTATTGTATATTACTAGTAAAAGAATTGTTAACCTTGAAATAAAAGAGTTGATAACTTACGTTTGTAAAACATAGATCCCATTTACTTTTTTTAATTAATTTTAAATGAGGAATAAAATCTATTTTAATGATTTTACTGAATCCAAAAAAAGGTTTGTTTTACAAAATTTCTCCTTGCGTATCAGCAATCATATAATATTGGACATTTTTCGTAATTTTTTTAGCTCCTAATTAATGTACACAAAATGTAATCACTCAAAATTAGGTGGTCTGCCATTTGATAAAAAAGAAAAAATAATAATTTTCTCAAATTCAGCTCCAGCGATTTTAATAAAATTTTCCTCAAATCTAGTTTCAATAAACTCTTATAAATCTCTTCCGTTTACCCAAACATTCTAGCTCAGGTATTATTAGAAACAAATCTAAAACTTGCATATGGAGCTTGTTATAAAAAGCCTCATTTCTCAAAAACAGTTCTATCGATTTTGAGCTCAAATGAACTCAAACCCTAGTAAAAGAAAAATAATGTTTGAAAACCAAAATAACTGATGCTGTTTGTTACATTACAAAATATTTAATTCAATCAGAGGTAAACCCTGGGTTCCGATACAAGGAGTTTAGTTAAAATTTAGAGGCGATATTTATGAAAACGGCAGCGTTCCGTTAACTTAATATCAGTGTAATTACAAAAGTTTTGCTTAATATGAACAACTACGAGTTTTTGCCACTTTATCAATAAGAACAAAGGCTTATTTTACTACAAAAAAAAAAAAAAAAAAAATTAATGTTGATCTTTTAAATTTTTTTTATTTGGATAACTACTATGTTGTACTAACTATGTTTGAAAATTGTTTATTAATATAATAATTTATCCAAAACTTATATAATAAATTTGTTTAAAAACTCATTATTTAAGTAAAGTATTGTTACTATATTATTACAAACTGTTTGAATAATTACAAATTCTCACCATAACTGTACTCCATTGAAAATCTTTTAAAGAACACATTAATAAATTATTGAAACTGAAATCACACGTTACTCATCTGATACTGAGATTAGACCATGAAGATAGATCAATACACATGATTGTAAAGTGAAACAAATTACAAGTTTACACTTTGGATATACAAGAACACTATTAAAAATTAAAAACAGACGCACAAAATGAAGGTATACACTGAGGTGAACTTGTAATTAAAAGATAGAAGAGTATACTGGCAATAAACCAACTGAACTTTGCAAACTATACTCAAATATTATTAAGTGGCCTTAAATGTACACCCACAATGCAATTTAGTGTCATTAAGAGAGGCTGTAGTTGATTAGACATATTTTATTATTACACTATGACACTGATAAAATAAATGGTGCGTCAAATGTCTTGCTTGTAAATAAAGACAGGGAAAACATTTTTAGGTATTTTGATAGAACTGTTGCGTTCTAAATCTCGCTACGTTTAGTGTCGTCAAGCTTGCCTCTCAGTTGCTCTTATTTAAGTCGACATGTTTTCAATACAGGACGGAACGCTGCCGCGTTCACAAATATACTTCTAATTTATTCGATCGTATCGGAAATGTAACCGTCCATTTTTATTTACTCAATAGCCTATAGATTGCCTCGAGATACCGAAAAAGTTATTTATATGTGTGCTCATGTAGAATCCTACTAAAATTCAGAAAAACCTAATAGAAAATGTCAAAATGGCGGTCGTTTTAAACAGTTTTTTGTTCATATCTAGTGTCTTATACAACTTAACACACTAAATTAGATAAACTTTTGCAGATTTCAATTCTGCATTTAGTGGTTCTACGATGATTAGGCCTAAATAGCGAAGTTATTGTCAAAAATGTAATTTAGAATAATCATAAACTTATCCAAACATTTAGAAGCGGGGGGGGATTAAAAAAAAGTTAGGTTAGATTAAATCAAGAAAAAAAGGAACAATCAAAAACTTTAGTAAACAGTTAGAAGGGGAGGGGCTATCATTCTATGGGCCTACCTAATTTATTCCTACAAATTCACTGGACAAAACTCGGAAATGTAAAAAATGGATTTTTTATATCAATAAAATTAATACTCAAATGATTATTAATTCTCTGAACAATATCTGAATCTCGATTTTTCATTCTGGAAAAACAAGTTGATGGGCGCGATCAAGCCTAGCCCCATCATACAATTTAATATAAGCAGATCCCTTGCCTAAAAGTTGGTTTCATTGACCTCGTAGGAAATGTTAAATTGCATTGGCATACCAAATTTCATGTCTCTATCTTAATATTTGTGGCCGCTACCGTTATAGACAAGGACGACGGACTGATTTTTTCTCAGAAATCATTGCAGTCATATATATATTTAACGCAAGGAGACCCAAAGAGGTTTAATCCACGAAACTCATACTATCGATTTTTCCCAACAATAGTTTTTCTATTTACAAATAATGTTAGAATTAAGTATTTTTTTTATAGTTTGGACAGACACAAACAGGTAAAAATAGTTATTTGTGCAACTAGTGAGCAAAGTGGCACTTTTTTAAACGAGAGAAAAATGTTGACGTACGAGGCTTGCCGAGTGCGTCAATTTTATCGAGTTTAAAAAAGACACTTTGTTCACGAATTTCACATTATACTTTGTCTACAGTTGTTATTGTGTGACAAATAAAAAACATACTTCAGCAGTAACACAATTTAATAAAACATTAATTTAATACAATAGTGTTCAACCTCACGTCAAAACTGAGGTTATTTATGAATATTACAAATAACTTAAGTGTATTGTTGAGGAAACGGGATTGCCAACTTCAAAACTCGGCAAACGAAAAATACTCTCGGTGTACATACACTGTCAATAATTTTTATGAATAATTACTTCCTTTTTCAACTTTAAAAAGTTGTTTTGTTGTTTATTTGTGTTATTTTACATTGTAAGAATTAATCTAACATACATACGGGACATTTCCTGTATGTTATAAATCAATTCAAATAAACTTAACCTAAATTTCGTTTTGTTCGGTTGCCATTCGGAGTGAGCAAAGTAGTGTGCAAAGTAGTGGGCAAAGTGAAACTGTTGAGAAATCAGCTGTTTTGCAAACTAATTTTAAATTAACAAAATGTCACTTTATCAACAACTGTAGACAAAGATTTTTACCTAATTCTAACATTTGTCAATAGGTATTTCCAATCCGGGAGCTCCACATAATGTAGGCTACTATTAGACAAACAGTAATACAGTACAAACTAACTTTACATTAACATACTCGGTATGACAGATAGGGCACTAATTATTCCCAGTTAGTTTATTTAGGCCTACATGTCTGTATAAATTTCAGTTAACAATAGTGGCTAATTGCCATTGTGATTACAAGTGAATTTGTAAGTCGCACAGTTATTGGAGGTTAGAATGACTCAATGCCTAGCTTATCACAATTGTAGATGTTACAATTTTAAAGCGCTAATATAAGGAACCATCAGGAGTGTGTGTGGGGGGGGGGTGCACACTTCAAATTTAGAAACAAATGTTGATATTTTTACTTTCACACATACATATTATAATAATAGAGAAAGCTGTTATGTGATGATTCAAAAAATAAAATTATTACCAAATTATCCATATTGGGGTCTTGAACCCCAAAAAAGTGGTTTTCGTAATGACGTCTATTTTTAAACTGTGGAGTGCACTAGGGCCCAAACGAACAGACAGATTTTAATAAAAATTAGACCCTCAGGGGCTCACTTTAGTGTATACAGACTTAACAATCCTGAAGGAGCCTAGCTGGATCTACACCTTTTTTCACGTAGTCTTGAATTAGAGCATTCTCTTTCTTTTTTCCTAACAGGTCTCTTTTGACCAACTCTTGTTATTTTCCGACCCTGATTCTATTATAGTATATAAGATCTAGGGGTCTTTATTTTATTTTATAAGGCGATGATGACAGAGAGGTTTTTGCTTTAAACACTAGTTGTACATATATCAAAAAGGTTTCTACTCGTTTAGCTCGGCTCTGGCAGGTCACAAACCGTACGCCTACATTCGCTAAGCTCGTGTCGGTGTCTCGGTCCTGATGGAACTTTAGGAACATAATTTTTTCGAAGGTTAGAAATTACATTTGTTGAACATAACTAGGGTTGATACCATTACATGCAGAATTGAAATCAACAAATTTTATCTAACTAATTGTGTTATAAAATAACATTGAGTAGCCTACCTGCGTACGAAGAGAGGACAACGACGACGGACGGACGGTATGGGCGAAATCATTTTTTTGGTTTCCTGAAGATCATTCAAAAACAGAGGTCGAAATTTGTATCGATTACTAAACTAACCTCTACTTCGTGTACTAGATAAGTGAAAAAAATAATAAAAAGACCCCTACGCCTCAAATACTCTCTAATAGAATGTGTACATCCAGTCAAGTCCTCGGGATTGGCTACTCTCTAAAGTGAGTTCCTGTTATAGAACACATAATTGAGTCTAAATACAAAATCTACCTCAATTGGACATCATAGATTGCAGTTAAACAATGGAGGGAAGCTCCCTGGAAATTTGTTTAGCGATTCGGGTCGGTGTGAGACAATGCTAGCGTACCTATTTCAGTTTTAATGTAGGCCTAACTGATGGGCGTGAGTTTAATCATTATCCATTGTATACTGCATGAGTACCTGTGTGTACATCTACTTTGTATTGGAGTTAATGTTATAATCTATACTATTTTTAAATGTCAATTTTGAAATTAATCAAATTACTCACGAATCTAATTTTCATATCTTGTGGTTAAACAAGTGCGTTTGTTTTTTTCTTGTTGTTTAAAGGGAAAAAAACTTGTCGGTCATCATGGCTTTATAAATTAGCCCATGAATAATATTGGAGAAGAACAAAGGTTTGTTGAGAGAGACCTGATAGGAAAGATGAAAGAGAGGGACCTAACACAAAACTACATGAAAAAGGTGTAGATACAGTTAGGGTACCTCGGGATTGCCAGCCCACACTCATCTAAGCTCTGGAGAGTTCGTGTATTTAAATTATAAATCGCCAAGTTTGACCAGAAATCGGTTAAAGCCGATTTTCTTTTTCAATCGATAATTCCCAGATCGATATTTTTGGCGGCCAATACATTATATTTGGTTTTTAGATCCAAGTTTTAGCTAAATTTCATAAAAATCGTATAGCCAGTTTTGAGAAAATCGGAATTTGAATTTTAGTCTTATCCTGAAACTACCCTCAAATTTAGAACCATTAAAAAATGAAAGAAAAAAAATTCAAGAAATTTGGTCAAAATTTCTCAACATACAAAAATCGTTTCGACGCTGCACAAATATTCACACACAAATTTTAAACAAAACATGGAAAAGCATAAAATTTTAATCAAAGTAGTTTAATTAATTAAAATAAAACTTCAACACAAATCAAACGTTTCAACGACAATGTCGCCATCTTCAGGGAGCTACAATAAACTATAACTGAAATGGCGACCGGTGAAATGTGATTTAACGTATTTGTGGGAAATTGTGTTTTACATTTGATTTCAATTTAAAACATCTTACAAATCAAGCTTAATTTGTAATTTAAATAAATCTGAAATAAAGTAACCTAAAAGTATCCTTACATGTCCTTCATGTTGTTTAAGTCATATTGAAAATATTTAAAGTCGACTTTCAGAAAATCATTAAACAATTGATGTCAAAAATTTTAGTTATGAAAATTATTTTTAGATAGTTTCATATCTAAATAAGTCATTAATCAAATTAGTAGATAAATTTGGGCTTTTAAGATGATTACTTTTAGACATTTTGTAAAAAGAAATTTAAAAAGGGCAGTTACTAAATAAGTAAATATCCTTTGCGTAATTTTTTTTTTGCAAATTTCACCACCGATTTCTAGTGTATATTTTGTTCAATTTTCGTGAATATCTGATTATTTTTACCCCATTTGTTGCATTATTAGTAAAAAAACTTAAATCCAGAAATTCGAATTTTTTGAGGTTAGGATGTAGGCCTACTCTTAATCCTACTATACCCTATCATTTTGATAGTCCCTTCATTTCAGAGTATTTTCATTTTTTAAATTTTATCTACAACCTAGAGCAAGAAATATTTAAAAATAGGTGTAGGGATCCACTAAAAATGCATCAAAAATGCACTTTTCTAGTAAAGCTCCAGTCAGATTTTGATTTTTTTTTTCGATTTCCCACTCAGTTGCATGTATAAAAAAAAAAATAAATAAATAAATAAAATCACTTTTATATTGTAATTTCCCTCTAAATAATGTATTAATTATAACTCTGATGAAAACAATTATAATCGTAATACAGTAAAGGTCTAAATATGGTGATATTTTTTTTTTCACACTTATTTTGATTAAAATTTTAGGTTACATTTTCAAATAAAAGCTATAAATATTTGGCTAAAAGCCTACATTCTTTGATCCTTTAATTGTATAAGATTAACTAAGAACTTACTAAAGAAATGTTGCAATGTTCATAGAGTCTCTCAAGATACAAATGAAATGTCGCCTCCTCTATTAATGGAAATTAATACTGTCAGGCTACATTTAAACTTTAAACAGAAGCTAAATCATAAGGTCAATTGTTCTCACATTTATGTAATAGACCTCATTGAATTTGTCTGCTTGTATATAAGATTTTTTGTATAGATCAATTCTCATTCCTTTCAATAAGATCAATATTTATAGAAATATTTAGAAAACAATGTTGGTTTGGGCCCCATCATGGTACTTACTCAGCCTAATCATACAATGTAACACAAGCGGATCCTCTAAACATACAGTATACTCAAGGTAGGAATGTGTCTGGGATGGAGAGGAAAAGAGGGGCCCCCACACTTCGTTTGTTGCGTTTGCTTTCAGCGGTACAACCCAAATCAAAAAATATTGACCTCATATGCTTCTGTGTAAGTACGTACACTACTTTCGTTTCTTTTATCAGTGTAAATAAGAAGTATAAAATGTTTACAAAAGTCTGTCATGAAGTTGTAACTTTAGGATTTAAATGTAGCTAAGGAGTAATTTGTGTAACTAGTTTTCTTGGAATGGGTTGTAACGTCAAGTCAGGCTAGGGAAGCAAGTAGAAGGGAGGACACGTCCCTTACACCAGACACACTCTAAGTCTGAGGGTACTGTAAGATGGTTTCTTGGCCTTCAGATGTTATATTGGTAGATTAAGAGGTCTTATCCAGTAGGTTTTTACTTGTGTCTTACTCGTAGAGACATTTTGTCACTTTGTACGATACTAAGTGAATAAAATAGGCTGAGCGTGTCATCCAACCTAATCTAATACATCTTATGATATATGTAGTTATCGTACACCTGTTTGTACTAGCGACACCTATCTAATAACATAATTATCGCTTATAGCTCGCAACCTTAATTAATAGTGATTCGCGCATTTAATACTTAAGATGTAGGCTACTGCTAAGGAAATATTATAATCACGACAGATGTAATACGTAATAATACATCAAAATATAGCGTCTACTACTAGTAGTTGGAACTCCGCGCTTGCGCGAACGGCCTACGTGACGTTATGAAGTTTCATCCGTATTTATTTTATTTTTGAAGTGTAAACTTCTATAGGCGCACCGCGCACAATTTCTGCAGAGAGTCATCGGATTCTGGGCGTCACGCTCGACTTTGCATGTTGTTTAAAGGTGAAAATGCTCAGTAAGTGGCTGAAAGACTGATATGTTAAAGATAGGCTATTATTTATAGGTGTATGCTATAGATAACACCTTATTTGTACACACAAAATTAGGTCTACGTTTTCTCTTCAGCTTACACTTTTTAATTTAATATAGTCTTATAAAGACTATCTAAAATTTCAAATACCCAAATAAAATGTACAATTAGAAGTAGAAATAAGATTTAAAATAAAAATTGAGCTATGAGTGTGGCTGAACAAGCGTAACCAATATGTTATGGAAAAAAAAGCAAAAGGTTCGTGCATAACGTTTTTATTAGATATCATTTAAAGTTTCTTTCGATTTTTAATTTAACTAATAAAAAAACTACTGTGAATTCAAAATCTTTTTTTGTATTAACTTGTAACATTATTTTTTAAAAAAGTAGTTTGTTGCACCAATCGGCAGTACTTCTCGCTCTATGGATTTATATTTTAAAACAAATGCACTAGATAGCAGCATCTTACAGAAAATTAAATCCAAATATGTCAAATATACAAACTTTTATCGGCAGATAACAGCACCTGACAGGACATGTATTTTAAATTCATTTTTTAATGTTTTTTTTGTTAATGTAGGGCCTACGTTAATTAATGCAATTTGTTACGCCAGACAGTAGCACATTCCAGACATACTGTGAACTAATCTGTAATAATATTACCGACATATATTTTTCTCAGTGAGGCGGGACAATTTAAAATTTTTTTTCAATTTGTCCCGGCTAACTGAGGGAAAGTCGGTAAAGAGTATTACAGATTTATTATTAAAAAAAATTCACAATCTTTTAGTTCATCTAAACACTGCTAGAGTGCAGGTAAGTAGAGTAATTTATTATTTTAAACATAAATGAAATGTGCAATAAAGGTATCTTTTTTCTCAGTGAGATGACACAAAATTTTGAATATTTTTTTTTTTTGAAAACCATCTCCTGTCAGGTGCAGCTATTTGAAATCAATTTTATAAAGTAATATTATTTAAACTCACACTTTAAAAAGAAACAATTTATTTTTAGTCGATTTTCATACAAAATCTATTAGAATCGGGTTCCTGTCCCTCTAAACTCTAAACGTTTGTCGAATGTTGCCCTTATTTTAAACTTTTTTGTTTAATCAAATTTAAAATTTATATAATTGCTGTTATAAATAGCCTATGCGCACCAAAAATACTGCACAAACTTTCTCACACACTCATAGATAGTGAAACTAATAATCAGTATAAAAGAATTGCACATACTTTCTGAGACACAACGTAAGGATGTATGACTGGCCGTCAAAATTCACAAATAATATTAACTACCCGTTTGCCGTTGGTTATTGAGGCGAGAACGGAAAACTTATCCTCAAAATAGTATGTTTAATTAACTCTATAATCAATTGTTGTTACTACACACAGCATGACAACATAAAACAATAACAGTTTGCAGTGTTTCTTAATTTAATGTCTACAGAAATAGACATTATAAGTTCTTTTGTAAGGTACATGGATAAATCGCTACTTTAAAACACAAAAATGTATGTGGGCATATTTTACTCTTTTAAATGTTTTGTAGACAAAGTTTGAATTATATTATAAAACAAATTGGAGGAAGTTTCCCACGACCGATGTATCACATCTACAGCCCGAACGGCTAAACGGATTTGAATGCAGTTTTTAGTGATGTGTGAGTTTTAATTAAAATACTCGGATTTGGAGAAAATATTCGTGACTAGGAATAAGGAGCCGATATAATATTGGTAAAGCTGAGTTCGAATCCGATGCGCAAAATCATTCTGCGAAGATACTCGATTTCGAAATAATAATCGGAATATTGAAATCATTTGAAACCGATTAATTCGATTATCCATTTCACCCGAGTATCAACATCGCTAATAATAGTTAGTTGTCACTAATTTCTTGATTAGTTTAGGTTATGTTAGGTTAAGCTAGACTACGAAACCTATCTTTTAGGTTTTCAAATCCCCAATGTTTTTCTTTTTATCTCACTATTCCCTAAACTATTAATACTAAAACCAAATAGTAGGCACTGACTTTCTTGATTTTTTATTTTTACCGGAAAATAAATCGTTATCAATAATAAATTCTTGAAAGTTTGTAGGCGACATGTAAAATCTTAAAAATAAATTGATAACTTTATTTTCTAATCTTAAAAAAAAAAGAAGTGACGCTGTATGTATCTTCCAGTCCAAACTGCTGGACCGATTTTCATACAGTTGTAACTAATTTATTAGGTGAATTAAGGATCCCAATAAAATGAAATTATTAGTCATTTTTTACATAATTTTGACAAAACGGGGTCGTCTCATGATGTTGGTGTGACTGGACAAATATTTGACAGTAATTTCTAGTTTTTTAAATTACTGTTACACATTTTTTCAGCATCAGTAATTCTTAAATCATTCTAGTGTAGTGGTCAAGTGGCCACTACACTAGAATGTGGTCACTTGGACCACGTAAGGTCCCCCCTCCCGGCGAAATTTGGACTCTCAAAAATTAAAGGAAGAAATCACAAAATAAAAAAGAAGATTGTAGCAAAAAAAAAATGTAAACAGTTAAAAATTGAAATATAGTAAATATATGGGAAATACATTTTCTGTTAGATTTGTAACAAAGTGTAAAGCATTGTATTGCATTATCACTGTAGGATTAGAAAGAGCCGTTTTGTTTTCCTGTTTCGCTAACTTTAGGTCTGCTGAGACAGGAGGTAACACTTTGACCGCACAGTGCACACACCAATCCCCTCCACAGCATTTACTCTATAGTGAGGGGGATTTCTTAATTACATCAGCTTCGAAAGATATTGAGTACTTAACAATATACAGGATGTCCAAAAATCACTCGACCAAAATTCAGGAATTGATTGGGTGGGACAGAATATAGGCCTACAAGAAATGCCATATAACATATACAGTCCTATTTTGCTTAGTTTTCCGTCCAACCACCATTTTGTTTTTACATTTTTTTTTTTAAATTTTTATGTAACCATTTACACGCAGGGGCGGCTCCAGGATTTATTTTTTGGGTAGGCCAGTTTAGGGGTGTCATGACTATGGCGGGGGACCTGGGTAAATACCCCCTAGGATAAGGGGGGACTGCTTATTGAAGATAAAAGCATACACCACACTGTTAATTTTAAAACTATGGAGCCAGGTCAACTATGAAAAATAAAAATATTTTTGTTATTTTATGATATATAATATATTTTATTGCCTATAAGTGTCACAAAAGTAGTTGTTGATAATATATAATATTTAAATCAAAGTAAACCATACAGCTCGTTAATACACCTTAAATCGGTAATATGTACATTTAGGCGTGTCAACGGCTGAAAACCAAATAAGTTGGGTAGGCCCGGGCCTACCCGCTGGAGCCGCCACTGTTTACACCTGTACCAAAAACAAAGAATTTAACGTATATTTTCAAACTGGTTGCCGTTTAAAATTTTTAACGTTGAATATCTTCAAAACCGTTAAATTTATACAAAAACTACAAGTGACAAAAAGTTTTCCTTTTTTTCTCTCAATATATGCCTGAAAGTACTACTGTAATATTACAAAGTAATTGATAAAGAGTAATAAGAGCATCTGTTTGGTGGGATATTTATTTAGTTAGGGCCTACTTTTTTTTACATAGATTAAGTTCATGTAATTGAAATTAGATGCATGGATTTTATGTGTTATTAAAATTATCAGAATTCAAAAATATTTTGGGTTTAGCCTAATCTTGGGTGTTGTAGACAATTACCAAAAAAATATGTTTTCTGTTTTTCCTCGATAATTTCATTACCCTTTGAGGTACAGTAAAAATACAAAAGTTGTTTCTCATTAGAAAGGGAACTTTTTGCCTCTTGTAAATATTTTATAAAGATAACGGTTTTTGAGATATTGACGTTAAAAATTTTAAACGGTAGCCATTTTGAAAATATACGAAATTAATTATTTGTTTTTGATAAACTCAATATCCTATCTATGTCCAAAGTTATATAGTTTTTTTTGTAAAAAAACAAAATGGCGCATATAAGGACATCAATCAAGATAGGATTATATGCTATATGGCATTTCTTGTATATTTTGTCCTACCCAATCAATTTTTGGAGTTTGGTGGCGTAATTTTTGGACACTGTAAGCCTTTCCCCGGGTAACTCGAAACTTCCTTGTGTCTCTTAGGCTATAGCCTACTATTTGTATCACATTTACAATTAACTAATAACAAAAACAGGTCTTTAGAAAATCGGGAGTTTCTAGCTAACGTTCAATGAACCTTTTTCTTTACTTGAATACATAGAACTAAAATATTTTTCAAACATTTTTCTTCTCTTGAGAAAAAAAAAATATCAAAATCAAAATTTTCCACCGAGTTTTTAACAAAAAGTGTGATTTAAAAAAAAATCTTTTTTTTGTATACAATATGTTTTTGTAAATTTTGTACACAACAATTTTTAAACTAGGATTAATATTGAAAGAAATATTTATACAAAACTATTTTTGTAATTGGAATTATTAGGGAGGGGATTTCAGTGGAAACCTATAGTAAACTAAAATCCTTCAAATATTAGCAATTTAAACGTAGTTTGATTAGATACACAACTGAAATTTTTGAGTACAAACTCTGATAATCTAAAAAATCATTAATTTCCGTACATCTAGTACAGAAATTTGTATTTAACAAAATTAACCTAGTTTAAAAACTAAATGAAATATAAATTGATTATATTTTGTTCACAATTCTAAAATATTACAAACATAGGCCTACCTTTAATCCAGAACAATATACTCATACACACAGTTTGTTAATACACTACAATTACAACAAAATAACAATCCTAGAGCATGTGTCTAGACTAGACAGCCTACCTGCCTGCCGTCGACTAGGCCGAACTCAACCACTTCAGCCAGCTGTTTTACCCTGCAGCAGTTAGTAAATAACTTCAATTTTACACCTCACTTCTTCTTTTGATTTATAATATTTGATCCTCTCATATGAATTGTTTATATGCACAAGTTTTTTTTCTTCATCTTGTTAAAAGGTGAAACACCTCTCGGTAATTATCGTCTTATAAAAAAAAAGTAGAAAGATATTAAAATAAAGACCTAGTCCTCGAATACTCTAATAGCGTCAGAGTCGAAACAAAACAATAGTTGGTCAAGAGAGACCTGACTCAAGACTACTTCGGGATTGCCAAAGTCCATAATCACTAAAGCGGCCCCCTGAGGGGATTTGTTCTTAACATGTAAACGTTTTGAAAAAAGAAATGATGACATCTCGTTCATAATTGGTCAATATTTTAGATTTTTTTAAAAAAATTGTACGTTCTAAAAACTTGACTACATTACTTTTTTCTTATACAGTAATATGTATATTAACAGAAGTAACAAAAAAAATATGACTTTCATCTAATGGAACATGAGTTGGGGGATGGATCTTTTGATTTCCTTTAAAAGAATGTCTACAAAATTTCTGGACTATTCCCCCCCCCATAATAGATGTAACATAATTTGTGGAGGGAAACCATGGTCCACAGGGGTTGTCTGTGAAGTGAAAAGATTGCCTAAATGATAAATACACTGAACAAAATCTCTCTCTCTCTCTCTCTCTCTCTCTCTCTCTCTCTCTCTCTCTCTCTCTCCCACACATACTCTACCACAAAGGAAAGGATTGAAATTCCAAAATCACTGATGCAGTTACAACTTTCAATTTAGACGATAAAACAGGATCATTAGTGACAAATATTTGTTCAGAGTGCCAATAACTCTAAAGAATGAACAAATAACAAGATTTATTAACACAAACAAAAAATAAAAATAAAACTTTTGTTACTGGGTTCAAAATAAAAATTTGGTTTAGTGGTGCACAACTAGACTACCAATAGTAGAGATTATTGAAAATGTCATAAAAACCAGGTCAGTCGTTTACACTGTATAAAATATAACTTCGGACATTTGTAGATTTTTTTAGTGAATTTAAAGTCAATCACATATTTAAAAATATATATATTTAGAGCATTTTAAAATTGTTAATGTTGTTTATATTTTGAAAAGTGGGAAAATAATACGGTATTGTATGCTGCAATACAAAATATGTATTGCCATGTGTAACAAAATATGAGTACGTTTATATCTACTAATCCTAATATATTAAGACATAGTTTCTTACAATAATAGGTGTCTCAATTTCTTTGCGTTCTAAAACACAATTTTGTCTGTTAGAAACAAAAATTTAGGGCATCCCAAAAAATTTTTTTTTCCAAATGGTAAAATATGTCTTTTAGAATATTTTTTA
This sequence comes from Aphrophora alni, assembly GCA_963513935.1. Taxonomy (NCBI): domain Eukaryota; kingdom Metazoa; phylum Arthropoda; class Insecta; order Hemiptera; family Aphrophoridae; genus Aphrophora; species Aphrophora alni. The sequence continues at coordinate 36,643,675 of OY740766.1, forward strand.
AAAGTGGATTTTTTAACACATTGGGGGAATTTGTTTTTTACATAACCTTGTACTGTACTGTTAAAAATTATATATAATATGATATTACGCTATAAAGACAGGAATTTATTCTTTTTCTCCTGATGAGTAGCAGATTTCAGAAAACTGGTGTTTGCAATCAATTAAAGGTTTAACTAGCTACCTATAACATCTTATAGTGAGGTTGGAAATGTGAACAATATTAAGAAACTGTTTTTAGTGTGCTCAGAACAAAATAAATACTGTGGCACTAGTTATATTTTTCTATTTTGAAAAAAAGGTAAACAAAGGGGAAACCCTAAACATTTATTAGGTTAATAAAAATGTTTCATTACAATTTATTGAGTACTGAATCCATTACAAAAACACACCTTTTGATATCTGTTTCACGATAATGCAAGACAAAATAAAAAATAAAACAGTTTTCACCATTGTGTTCAGAAAAAAAAGTTTAAATAAAAAATAGAAATGTGTTTTAGCCAGTAAAATAGTTCAAGTACTTAAAATAATAAACTGAATGTTCATATTTGTTACAATTTCAGAGATACAAAATATATTGAATGTAACAAAAGTGTAGAACATAATCCATTTGTATATCAATTTGGATTAACGAGTCTTCACCTAACAATTGATTTTGTAAAAATGTTTATCTAGCTAAATCACTGTCAGGCCATCTTTGGTTAATTTTTTCAGGATGTACTGAAATAATTTCAATTAAACTGAGGTTAATTATTTCCATTGCAACTGAGATGAGTACCAGGACATCATGGCATCCTGGCGAATGAGACAGCAAATGTGTTACATCAGCCATGTACAAGATGAGAACCAGTGTGCTGCATCAACCACTATATATTGTTAAAAACTGTAAACAACTGGGTCAAAGAGGATTAACACCAAAAATGGTGTATGATACCCCTTACCAAATACTAAGAAAAGACCTAATCAAAAGACCAAATTCAAAGCTAACTAAGTTCTTAATCATGGTAAATTGATAACGACCCAGAAGAGTTGTGTACAGAAGAGTAGAAATTTAACGTATAACCTACAAATTACTCTACAAGAAATTGTAAATGTAACAGTAGTCATATTTCATTCATATTTTGTATGTAACTTCATAATAATTTTGTTAAAAACCTTTGCAGTTAAAATCACCACAAACACAAGAAGATGAGATATAAGAAAAGAGACCTCAATACTCTAATATTATAAAAGTCACAAGAGAACAAGCAAAGGAAATATAAGAGAGAGAGGGATCGATCTAGCCCAAGAATCAGCTAAGAACATCAAGATTGCCACATGAAGAAACTATAACCATTTATTTACCACTTTATTATGTTAAGATTCTGAACAGACATACTTGGGCTGTATTTGGTTAGAGGCAGAGTTTTGTATTTAGTGGTATACTAAAAATATTACTAGGCTTTTATATTATTTTTATTTGAAAAAGCATCAGTAAGGTCTTACTCGTATATAATTAAATATTGTATTGTTTATAATCTAGTACCAGGAAAGCCGATCTCCGATCGGGTTATTGTCTCATCTATAAAAATTTTTATATGTTATTAGTTATTTGGTTTTGTTATAAGTACAATAATTATCTCCCATTATAAAAATTATAAAAATACTGTATATTTAAAAACTTTATCGGCTCCTACGATTTTCTCCATATTTTTTTATATAAAGGGTTTTCGACATCAGCAATCCAATGGACTTGGTCAAAATTTCGAGAATTAATAGAAGCAAGTCTGCTAAACAAATTAGGTGAACTATTAATTCTAGAAATTTTGACCAAGTCCATTGGATTCCTGATGTTGAAAACACTTTATAACAAAATATGGGGAAAATCGTTAGAGTCGTTTTTGAGATAAAATGACTGGAAATAGGTACATACATACATACAATTCCTTGCTCGTTTAATAGAATAAGATATCAACTGTATATTTAAATCTAGGTTTACCTAAACAAGCAGCCATGGTTGGAAGTTTCTTATCACTGTCACTTTGACACAGCTACACTAAACTAAAATGCTTAATGAATGTCTTCACCTCATATATGGAGATAATACTGGGAAGTATGTTGCTTAAGTTGGCATTACCACAGACTGTGGTGTCATAGAGCCAGCTGGCTCATTGTCAGAGTGACAAGTAGTAGGGATAATATGTTTACAATACATGTCAGCAAATCCTAGTTACAATATTTATGTAGTCTTTTTTTTGGCAAAATAACTGGTCTAGTTACTAGGCCTACATGTGGGAGTACTGCCTGAAAGGAAGTATATAATTTTTTTAAATATTTTATCACTAAAATTATTAATTCTTTGAATATTTAACCAATTCCTTTAACAAACCAACTCTTTGGAGTAAAAAGTAACAATTTTACCAAAACTTAAAATAAAATGAATTAATTTCTTTAACATTTGATCAATTCCCAATTAGGTAATTTGAATATCTAACTCAATAATGAAGAAAACAGTTAAAAATAAAAAAAGTAATAATTATACAAGATCAACCATAGGTAATTTTTCAACCTTTAAAAATTAATTAAAAAACTATTTTATTAAGTTTATGAGTATGTACCCTATTTAATAGATAAACCTTGGGAATTTGGAAAATGAAAAGATAGCCTTTAAAAGTTTGGAAACCTAGATGAAGGCAATATTCTATATTGTGGTATTGAAATATTTATTATACTGTGATAAAGGAATATCAAGATAATTTCATTACATCATTATTTCATTTTTTTTTTTTTGACAAATCTCTCAACTACTTTTCATCATTTAAGTTTTTCTCTAATTAATTTGTAATTCTGTAAATTATACAGTTATTTCACTTGTCGCGACCTTCATTCAATCATCAATCATCTACTAGATGTCACCAGTTACCTATTACCTGTCATGATTTAACAGAAACCAGTCACTTTATTACAGCTTCCTATTTCTATTTTATATATTTAACTTATATGAACTTAGTTTCAAAAAGAAAAGGCCTAATTTGGAAAATGTATCTAAAACAGTTTCTCAAATTTCTAATCTATAGTTGTTTACCTTGACTTTTTCAAATTTTTTTTAAAGTAGATCTAAAATAAAGGGAAGTTACTATGAAGAGGTAATAATGATCAAAATTAAACGCCATACACCTGCCTCCTATAAACTAAAATATGTTTTATCATTTAAAGTCCAGGCTTATCAGTATGGAAAACCACTGAATACAAAAAACCAAAGGGCTCGAATCCTTGAACATAGGAGTAAAATCTCACTGTGGCACACAATCTCTATCACCGCTCTCAGCTCTGAAAGTGTGCATGTATTTTCACAACAAAACCTTTGAAAGCAAACTGTTTTAAGGATCTCAAACACATTTTAGATTCCATCTTTCAATAAGTTTTTAAATTGAAATAATTACTGGTATGTATAACTCTCAATGTCTGTAGTAAAAGTTAAATTTGGGTAAAAATTAATTTATGTTGTTTAAAATTTGTAGATGCATACATATTTATTCTGACTACCGTATATGAAGTAATTGTACAGTGCTGGTTAGAGAAGTTGTCATTAAGACTTTACAGAATTAGTTTCATGGATTCTACTTTATGTAAAGATGAAATTAACCTATAAAAACTATAAACTGTCTGTTAAAGACCAACAATTAATTAATCTGTGTAATAGTAGTAGTGGCTTTAGTTGGGGAATACTAAATGTAAAGCCAGAATTTCGATTGTTCCTTTCATTATTATGATAATTTTTTCGGAATTGATTTAAATGGATATTTTCCCCCATATTTTAAAATGTATCCAGCAAATTGACCATTCGATAGAAATGGAGTCCAAGACGAAGTTGAACTTCCATAAGTTCAATATTTGACCCAAATCAAACTATAAGATGACCAATATGAAGCTATATGATCCAGAATGAAGCAATTGAACCAGAAATTGTCAGGAAGAATATTATAAAGCCAACATCCCATGTTTATTTTACTTTAAAAAACTACTAAACTACAAAGGTAGTAATTTATATATTAATAAAAGATTGTTTTTTTTTTTACATTAAAACACACATCATCTAAAATATATTTGATTTTTTTCTTTTTCTGTATCACATTTCAACATCTATTAATATGAATCAAGTTAATATGATCAGTAAAGTCGTTGTCTAAAACTAAAAGATAGTATATTAATTAATTTAGCACATGGCCTTGGTGATTTAATGACTTTGGCAGCATAAGTATTTAAATTAAGTTAGGGTCAGTTGAAGTGTAGAGGTGAAGAATGTCATGTAATGAAATTATTGTTTATTATATTTGAACAGCTGTAAGAAATATTGTCTTTAATGATTCTCATTACGAAATATGCATTTCAACTTTAGTATTGATCAGTCAAGTAAATCTTGAAATTTAAGGTTATGTTTTGAAAAAAAAAAAGGTTGTCATAAGGAAATGAAACATAAAATATTTGTGTAGGCCTTACAACTTTAGTATATTGATTTCTCTACCAAGGTTGGTTCAGTTGTAATTAATTCTTTTTGAGTTATCAACCTGTCATGTTATCAGACACACACTTATAAAACACCCACGTAGTTTCTAGGTTATTGTAGTTACAAATTTATACACAGAAAGGCTATCACGTAGATATTTATAAAGTAGGTAGTTTAGTTGAAATAATAATTTTAAAAAAAAAATTTAAACAATCAGTTTTAAAAGTTCAACAATATGAAAGAGTTCAAAATCTATATCTAATGCAAATAATATAAATGTATACCATTCTCTATTCCAAAAATTAATTTTTTTAACTATACCTACTATTTATATTTTGAGTGTTATAATTTGTATAACACAGAAATAGAACAGGGTTAAATACAACATATAGAAAACATACAACCTTGAGCATTCCAAAACTTGCTCCAACTGCTGAAATATCAACAATTTCCAGTGCTATTCTCTGAAACTGTCTTCTATAAAAGTTAAAATAACAGAGAAAAAAGAAATAATTAAATATTTAAAGGATAATATTTGTATTCCATAGAGGAATTCATGGGACAGTCATCAGAAATAGATTTTTTCTTTCTTACTCCTGTGACATTCCTTGCTAGGTATGCTATGTACTCCTTGAGACAGATTGTACTCCTGAGTAATAAATAAATAAATATATTAACCTGCAAATAATAATTATGTTAGAAGAAAAAATTATGTTATTCATTCTAAAATATCTTGAGTAGTAGTGAAAAGGGACAACTTATTATGGAACAACATACTTGGTAAAATTAGAAAGTTATGGTAACTCAAACATAAACAAACTACAAATTAAGTTACATTTGTAGTTAAAAACAAAGAAGAACCATGGCTGATGTTGAGATT